>JAYMFT010383234.1:0-20356 GCA_038088735.1 Panulirus argus
TTTTATATAATATGATATATATATATATATATATATATATATATATATATATATATATATATATATATATATACCCTGAACACCTAGACACCTTCGTCAGCAGGATGATCTACGTAAAAGAAGATAAAAAGCCTGGATAAGGTTATGTTGCTCTTGTGGTATCGAAGGTCATTCTGGTGCAGTGGCGTGGAGGAACAAGTTGTTGGTATGGTGTCAAAGGTCATGTTGTCGGTATCGCCTATTCACCCACCCAGAATGGTGGGCCACAGTGGGTCATTTGGGTATCACAGCTGTGGTGACTAAAGGACCTTGCCCAGAACGAACCAACCACCCGCCCATGAACCAAGCTCCTCTTTAAAGTCTCTCACTTCAAGATTGAATAGAGGAATATCCATTTGTATGAAGGGCCATCTCTCACAGATACTAATTGACGAGTAGAGTTTGAAAGTCTGTCTCAAAAAATGCAAATTGATGGGGGAGGAGAAGGTTTTTTTTTTCTATCTCTCTCTATTTGGTGTTGTCTGATGGGATACACCGAGCCCAAGTGAAGAGAAGGATGGCTCACAAGGACTTCAAGGTAATCGACGAGGCTGTTTGTAAAGAAGCAGAAAACCAGTAGAATTTCAGGCGACGGACAGCGAGCATTCCTGGAGAAGATGAGGCTCTGAGGAAAGTGTGACAACTGAGAAGACCCAACTTTGTTGACAACTGTTGAGATTCATAAAGAAAATGTAAGACTGTTGCAAGTCTCTCTAATGTGAGAGACAGAAAGAGAAAGACCTCAAGCGTGTAAGTGAAAGATAGCTCTAAGTTATATAATAGAAAGATGATTCTCAGCTATACAACAGAAAGATACTTCTCAGCCAAACGATAAATGGCTGACCCAAACGTTCAATAGTTTTAGGTATTGTTGATTCTGGCAAACTACATTCATTTGGAATCAAGTTACATGTTTTGTGTTGAGGGAGAAGTATATTTTGTTAGCATTTTACCTCTCTGAGAGTCAGATACTAAAATCATTTTAGGGGCGAGAAAGAAAGAAAAGAAAGAGAGATAGAGAATGAAATAGCTGCAGATAGCTTTACAAAGATATTTGATTTCAGATGTGTGTGTGTGTGTGTGTGTGTGTGTGTGTGTGTGTGTGTGTGTATACCTATTTTTACAGGGTGTCCACAACATCTTGTTAGCTCTATGCAAATTAGGATTAATCCCTAATACATGTGCTTTTTGATTTTGCATGTACGTTCATCACATGACATCACATAATCACATTACATAACAGGTAGCTTTGATAATGTTATGGGATGAAGTACAGCCTTGACAGTGTCTTTAGGTTCATGAAATATTCGAGGAAAATGTCACACGGATCCTGGCACAGAATCAGTCTGTCATGAGAATGACAGTGCACAAACCAATAGATTGAATGAAAGAGCTGGTAACCTAACCCTGAGTTACACGGCTATGACAAGACACTGTGTATATACAACGTCTAATACAGAGAGGGAGTTCTACACCAGACTGGGTATGTAATTACCTATTTGTACTTTACGGAGAGAGTGAGTTCTCCTCACACGTGGGCATCCATCTCCTGAACATTCTCTGTTATCATACAACTTCTTAGATTTATGTATACTGTTTGTGTGTTTATGTACGTGAGTATATCTCCATACGAGGGGGTGTTTGGGTATGTGTGAGTATGTGTGTATGTGCATAGAGGGACACATATTTTCAACTTACAGTAATTTTAATATATAATTATCTAATTCAATAAAATGAATGCTGTTATTTCTTCTAGACTAATATGGCGAGTTATTCCTGCTTTCACAAGAGTGTCCGAAAGAAAGGTGATGTGTTTACTTGGAGGTGGAGGCTCTGAATCGAGACATGAACAAACTTTTTTATGTATATTCTCTGTTTACATTTCTGAGTCACTTGGATACTTTTGTTTACATACGGGAGAAACTTGGCTTCCTTGGCTTGCGAAGAGATCAAGCTTATTACGTACGTGTGAAGCAAAATATTTTGTATCTACTTGCGTCTTTAACCCTTCCAGTGTTGTTTACGCACACAAAACTTTGAATGAGTTGTGATACACGATTCAAAATCCATTGCATCAATTCACAGCCACCATCTCAGTTCCTGTGTAGCATAGACGTCCAGCTGTTTCTGTACCATGTGAAGTGTACAACAACTTTATTGCAAGTGTACAATAAACCCATAATATCAAAGGTTTGATGCTTAACAACTCACAAGGAGAATAATAGGTAGGTTTACTAGAATAGACAAAAATTAAAGAGACTCTATCTTACGTGTATTCAGTTTTAACACTTTGGCTGTGCCATCTTCAAGGAGAGAGACAGCCCATGCAAAGCTACCGACCATTGGACACATCCTCATTTATGGTAATGTTTCCTCTTCAGTACAGGCCTCATCCGCCATGCCATCTCCTGCCTCACACAACTCACACACCTCATATCAAGAGTGGCGTTGGTCCCCTAGATACCAAAGCTGCTAAGTAAAATGTCTACGCGAAGGAGAGAACGAAAGACGTAAAATATACGATATTAACAGAGCTTTTTTTTGAGGACCTGCTGGATGGAAGCCAGGTCACGTCTGATCTGACCTGTGACCCCGAGGGGAGGTTTATGGTACCACCGGGTCGTGACCCATTGGGGGGTGGGTGGGGGAGATGGGTTAGTACATGGAGAGGAAAAGATACAGTCGTGACGCAATCGAGAGTGGCAAGGAGTTACGAACTGACGGAGTGTCGTGTCGCCACTGAATTACCATCATTTCAGGAGACCGTGGTTTCTACGTACGCTTCGACGGCAAGGACAGAAGAAGGAAAATTAGTGGACATCCTTCACCCCACGATTTTTCCTACAAATATGTTTTTCCGAGCCTTGAATTTGGATCCGAATTGATATTTTCTCAAGAGCTAGCAGAGTAGAACACTGACGGAGTAGAACGCTAGTAGAGTAGGAAGCTGGTAGAGTAGAACGCTAATGGAGTAGACTATTGGTCGAGTAGAACGTGAGTAGTTTCTCCCTCACAAGCCAGACCACAGCCCACCAGCAAGAGGCTCTCTCCTGGACCGTCGAAAGCCGCCAGCTGGTGTCGGGTACCCATGCGTTAAACAGTATGTCTTAGTCTGTTCGCTTTTCTAAATACCTGTCACCTTTGTAGACTCTCTTTCTCTGTCAGTCTAGTTCTCGAAGGTACTCTTTCTCTCTCTCTCTCTATCTATCTATCTCTTGATATATATATATATATATATATATATATATATATATATATACGAGCTGGTGACTGATAAATTTTTCTGGAGTACAGCATCTATAAATATCTTGATAAAGAAAACTATGACATATTTTCACAGCCACAGACGCAGAAACACACACACACACACACACACACACACACACACACACATTCGTTGTTCCCTGACCTTGTTTATCATTCAGTACTGAACCTTCCAGCCAGTGAATAACCTTTGACCTCTCTCGTTACTTAAAAAAAAGAGAGAAATATACTTTAAGATGAATAACCTTGGCTACCTGCCTCCCCATCCTGACTGGCCTCCTTTCCCGCCACAACGTCATCTTCCTCTTCCTAGATCGAGTCCTGTGCTATACATGGCCTACACACAAAAAAACCACGTGGAACAATCCCACTTTGACTCTCTCTCTCTCTCTCTCTCCCTCCTATCAATCACTAACCCATCCACCACCATCCCTGGGTTCATCCCATACTAACAACCATTTCCCTCCTCCTACCACCACCACGGCTGCCGCTACCATACTGAGGTTGGTCTCCCGGCCTGGCAACACTGACTGGTCATGACCGAGGTCTGCTGGACTCTGCAGCCAGCCACGTTACGCCGTCAGGATCCTCACGTCTCCTCCCGGTCGGGTGCTCTAGGACACTACTGCCTGGCTGGGCAGATTGTGTGTGACCTCTGCTCTACGCCTCCTTCTTCTTCTTCGTATTTTTCTTCTTTCATTCTCACGTCTGGATGATACAAACGTTGTTTCGTGGGAGGTAAACAGACTTCTCAGGCCTTGGTGTTTACAAGGCAGCAGGTCTAATGAAACCCACCTCCTTAGTTCTTGTGGTTAGTTGTTTTGAGTATTAGAATAACCTTGACCTTTGTTCTTGTTGCTAAGATTAGCAAATATGTAAGTAGAACCATAACTTTAGTTCTTATACTAGATTATCAAGTCTGTTAGTAGAACTGAACGATTAAACGTTTTATATCCATTTAGTAAACGTTTTTGCATAACCTTATCTGGTCTTATTTAGTAGAACCTTATCTTCAGTTCTTGCAGAAATGACTTCAGTCGTCCTTAGTCCTATATCTCTGCCTTGTACGAGAGGTCTTTAAAAATTCTCTCCTCCCTCACCCCTTAAGAAAGGTCAGTACACTAATTAAGAGTAGAATTGATCGGGTAAACAGTCCTTGAGAGACGGACAACTGGTATCTTCAGTTTCCTAGAGCCATGAAGATGGCCTTTGATAAATGCATAAATAGCTCAATAAATGTTAACAACATTTTCAGACATTCTGTTCTTTATGATAAGTCACAAAATGTTAAGGGGCTATCGCATTCACCTTGCATCGAAAATGAAAGCGTTGGTATTTACTGCAAATATGTTATGCATGACATAAAACTAGTGGCTACTCATGACAGCATAGACATGGGTTTTGCATGACAGAAAACTAGTGGGTACTCATGAGAGCATACATATGAATTCTATATGGTAGAAAACTAATACGTGCAGTAGGTAGTTTGATAGCATATGAGTACTGCATGATCACTTACTAACAGTCATTGTATGATAGCATACAAAAGGGTACAGTTGTAATAAATAAATGGCGATTTCATGATGACATACACAGGGGTACTGTATGGATGATAACTCAGCCGAAAACAAAAGATATCTTTACACAATTTCTTCGCGTCTCAAGCGTGAGTGCTTGTGTTGGGTAAAGCTAGACAAGTGTCTTTTCGTGTACTTGCTGTCTATTACGAGGCTAGATTTCTCCTCGATCTGCGAGTGTTCTCGTGACTTCAGCCGAGTTGGTCCACGTCTTGTACGTACTTTGGTAAATAAGGCTGTGACTTTGGAGTCCTTAATATGAGAAAAGTTCTTTAATTAACACGATGTTGGCCTTCATCAACTGAGACTTCTGATAAGTTAAGGATAGACTATCGGCACTACGGAAGTGAATGGACCCGGCACCTATTCAAGCAAGGATAACAACACAAACAGTCTGTCAAACAACGGCTTGAAGTAAATTTCTCGCTAATAGGCTCTGGATCTGTCGCAACCACACGAGCATGAGCCATCGTGAGGAAGTTGGGCGTCAAGGAAGGTTAACAGAAGAGCCAGCTAGCTGATCCAGCCTGGCTAAAGCTATAAAGATATCATGATTTCTAAGAGAGAATAGTACTGTACACTACTACAGTACGTTAACCATATAAAGGGCTAAACCCAAAAGATTTTGAATAATTTAAGATTATGTAAGAGTCTACAAAAGAATAGGTCAACGCAGTACAATTGTGACCTTAATAGTAAACACTATCGCTGTTAAGAGTGATTGCTGGAACCAGTTAACGCTATCAAAGGTAATTGCTGGAACCAGCTGCCGTTACTTCAGGCGATTGCTGAAACCAAATAACGCTATAAGAGGTGATTGTTGGAACAAGTCAACGCTACCATAGGTGACAGTTGGAACCAGTTAGCGCTATATAAAGGTGATTGTTGGAACCAGCTAACGCTGTTGGTGATTGCTGGAACCAGTTAACGCTCTTAAAGGTGCTTGCTGGAACCACTCAACGCTATACGGGAATGACCAAGAAGTTCGCTCATTGCCATCACTACGCTAAGGATGTGTACTTGAACTTTCCTCACAAGCGATTGAATTTAGAGCTCAAAGCTGTTCATTCAGGACTGAGGAACACACTCGCACTCGGCAAAGGTAAATAAGGGTATTTTGCCACCAATTCGAACTTGCTGTATCATTTAGAAGACGGAAATGTAACAATTGCTTCGTTAAGGAATGCCTCCCTTTCCTATATCCTTCATGCCTCAGTCTAATGAAACGCACAGTACATTTCAGAGGAACTTCTTCAACTTACACTTCCAGAGATCATTGTCCATATCCAGGCATAGATAGATAAGCAGATGACAGCCATAGATAGATAGATAATAGGTAGGTAGATAGATAGATATTTTTTCCAGTATGCCTTTGTCGATACGCCATCGTGATGACGCTGGTGACGTCACGCCGTGTGGCCAATCAGACCCCGAGTCACGAAAAGGGTGAAACTTAAGCATCATACTTTCATATGCATTTAAGTATGGTCTCTCTATGACCGGGAAAAGATGGCTCTAGAGCAGAAAAAGAGCAGGTGTGTTTTCTGTATGCCTACGACTCTTGCTTGATCCCTAAAACCATGCCAACGACATTGACATAAAATAAAAAAAGGTATGAAGTCGAGACCAGTATATGCGTGCTTGAGGAAGTAGGACTGAGTGCGGCACATGCGCACCTCCGTCAAGACAAAACATTTTCACTTCCGTCGGCATTCGCCTTTTGGAAATATTTTCCCCTAGCCGCAAAATAGATACCATCATCTGACACTGTTTAAGGAAAGCAAACACCACGAGAGAAACTATAGGCAAATGTAAACGGGAATTTACCATTCAACACCCTCCTGCTCCCAGTGGGCGGGGCTTGGACGGCGGCCCGAGTGTAGAAAAGGGAGAAGCGGGAGGCGGAGTCATCACTCTCCGTCCAGACGCAGTCGAAGTCGCGTGTCAGACACCATGAGGATACTTTCAGCAGCGATCCTTTGTGCTGTGGCGGGCGCCGGTAAGTGCATATATCCTCCTAGCCAACGGCAGTGCTATGTAGGAGGCCCATCCCCCCAACCATGACATGAGCTGCGAAGGATTGAACCTCTATACGTTCAGCCATACCAGAGGAGCACCTCAGTGACATTATATGTGGTGTATTTATGGAAGCAAGACTCATTTAGTCTGGGAGCATTTAGGAGATTTCTGTCTGTCAAGTAGATTTAATAAGTATTCCTCTTTATCAATAAGTGATAGTTTTCTTGAAGATATTATTATTAGCAAGTTCGTGTGATACGGAAGTGGAAGTGATAACCCCGCGAGTGCAATTTGCGATATCCCTCAAGTGGAAGCGAAGACCTCTCACGTACACAGAGAACAACAAAAGCGCGAAAAATAAAGAGAATAATGTCAGCTTGGATCGGCAAGTGGCGGCAGCCAGTGTCAAGCGTCTGGGAGAGCACAGTGACTTGTCTTTGGTCGCCCAGAGTGCGGTAGCCAGACTAAGAGGACTCTAACGATAAACACGATTTTCGCATCGTAAGTGGCTTACATTGAGTGACCGTCTTTACCAGTAAATTACACGAGGGGGTTCATCCGTTTTGCTGAGGGGGTGAAGGTATTTCTGGATGTCTGGTTATCGAGGCAAATGAATAATAATGTCAAATAATTGAGGCAATGTTTCACTTGCAACCCCCCAGAGGATTGTGTGACCGGGCGGGCGAGGGGTCTCGTCACACACTCGAAGTATTTTATATTTCCATAATACATTCAAAGATATTTTCTAATCGTAGCTCTTATCTTTATCATGTCATAACCCGGGATATACAATATTGATTTGTGTATCTGAAGACGTGAAGAACAAACCGGCAGAAAGACATACCCGATAATAATCGTCTCTGAAGCTGAAGTTTGAGAACATACCTCCAACCATTCGCCACAACGCGCTGAGCACCTGAGTTCTCAAGGTTAAAGCGACTGACGAATTTTTGTTTTCTTAAATATCTGATAAAATCTTCCCACATCGCGAGGGAACGATGAAATACTTACAACACTTAAAACAACTTTGCAACGCTAGGAATAGTCATTTGACGCAAAAAGAAGCAAAAAAAAAAAAAAAGAAAAGGAAAAAGCTATAAACAAACGAGGAATGTCTTCCAGGCAAGAGCACGTCACGTCGAGCCCCCACACCGCCTCCCGCGCCCTTCTGGCTAGCGGCTCAGTCCGTTGCTCAAGTCCACCAGACTGGATGACCTTTCGGTGACCTCCAGCACGGCTGGTGGAGCGCCTTCCAGATCTGCCGTAGACCTCGTGCTGGATCCCGTCCCGGACGTCTGGGCTCCATGACGCCTTAACATGATATCTTACTGTGCTACAGAAATCGTTCTGATCTCTTGGTATATTTTCTGCAGGTGATATATATATATATATATGTGTGGTACGTCTGGGCAGTTGCAGTTGCACATGAAAATGCGAGTTGTTCTACCAGTAGCTCTCAGACGAGGGAGATTTTTCTTCGCCAAGTGGGTTTCCATGGGATGAAAGTATCTGGGGTTAACATATTTAGAGGAATGTGATGATGTGGAATTTCCCCCCTCTCACTTCTCTCCTTCGAGGAACTCTACTCGTTCACCACCACCTCTCCTCTCTCCTCCTCCTCCTCCTCCTTCTTCTGTGACCTTTTACACACATGCTTCTCTCCCTCCCTCCTTCTCACTCATTCTCTCTCTCTTTCTCTCTCTTCCTTCTGTGAAACTTGTCAAGCGGGTCTTGATAGCAGAATAATTCCTGTCTGCATGTTCATTGATATTCAAGACATAGATTACAGAGACTGTTAGAAGACATTAGCGCCATGTTTTTCTATTCATGAGACAGCCCACGACACAAGGCTTGAAGCTTGTAATGTTAAAAAAAAAGAAAAACTAGGACCAGTCTGTAAAAGAATAAGAGCAGAGTTATAACTTCTTTTTTTCTATATATCTACTCAATTTAGAATTTCCAGAGACGCTTACCACGTGCGAAACTTTTTGGAATAGTGATTTTACGATTGGGAAGTTTCACGCTGCTTTTACTTTCACTTCAGTGTGTGTGTGCGTGTGTGTGTGTCTATGTGTGTAAGTGCGCGGCGACCTCGAGAGGGCTGAGATAGAAAAAGGTTGAGAGAGATGGTGAGGGTTGGGTGGGGACATGGGATAAGAGAAAAGAATTGGACGCACCGGAAAGAGAAGTGAGAGATTTAAGATACTAGGATGAGGTTTGGAGGGAAGTGAGAGGGTTGGAGGTTACTGGGGTGAAGTTGGGAGGGTTGGAGGTATCCAGAGGGAAGTGGAAGGGCTTGAAACACCTATGAAAGGGATGAGGGAAGCGTGTTTGGAGTTAAACTGTCAAGTGACTGAATTTATACGCTTTATCTGTCCCATTTATTCAATGTTTTTTTCTTCTCTTTTCTGTTCTTTGATCGTTAATGTCTCAAACCTTTCTCCTTTCCTTATTTCAAGTTTAGCATCTTATTTTACACAAATTTCACTCCACATATTTTCTGCCTTACTGGTTGATATGTACTTTCGATAGGTTTCATTACATAACTTATTTTTTTTATATAAAGATCCAATAAAACACATAAGAAAGAAGTAAATTGATTGTGAACGAAGTTAAAGAAATAATAACACAAAAGGATTTATCTGTTTTCACTCATTCTTTAGAAAACGGTATGTTTGTCATTACGACTCGTGTTTTGATAAGAATATCTTTCATCCCATACAAGGCGATGCAGAGTCATATATATTAAGACTTCATACGCCACTAGTACAGGTTTTAACAGCCTGCTCTGACCACTGAATTGAAAGAAAATACAATTAAGATACAGTATGAAATACTTGATCTTTTTTTTTATGAGGGCAAACACTTTCATTCTTGTATGCATTTGGTGCAATAAGCGACTGGACTGATCTCTGCCACCAAGACCCAGCCTGGTACCATCACGCAAGCCTTGTACCTGAGCGTGGGAGACGTGCGTGCGTGAGTGTGTTTTGGAAAGGGAAGAAAAATAAAAAAAAAAACTTTGAAGATTCTATTCTACACCATACAGACCGTGGAGGCAACGTTCTTCCAGGATATGTTAAAATGCACGAAATATACTGATGCCACGAATGCGTGCATCATTAGCATACGCATGTATGATGATTATCATAATGATGATGATAATATAAGTAACCCTGGCTGATGATCATACAATGATACTGAATACTAAAGAAATATTCAGGTATTTGGAGACTTCAGCGAATACCAAAGAAATATTCTGATGTTTGGGACTTCACAACATGACATTTGAAATGTAATTTACTTCGTTTCTTGCCGTTACAGCGATTTTTTTTCTTGTATGACGTAAATAATTGTTTTTATGAACTTTTTCAAAATATATTTTACGGAGACTTCAACGCACCGGTAGATAGTAATCCAACGATAGCGATCATTCTCTCGCTTCTCTCTCTTTCTCATATATATATATATATATATATATATATATATATATATATATATGTATGTATGTATGTATGTATATGAGAGAGAGAAAAAAAAAAGCGAAAATTGGATTGCTATCTACTAGTGCGTTGAAATCTCCGTTAAATACGTTTTGAAAAAGGTTTATAAAAGAAACTATTTACTTCATAGGAAAGAAAATGAAACATTGTTTCACTGTAACGGCAAGAAACGAAGTAAACTACATTTCAAATGTCGTGTTGTGAAGTCCCCAAACATATATCCATGTGAGTATGTGTCTCTCCGCGTGTGGTGATCTCGATAATGTCACAAGCGAGAACCCGATTGTACAGTTACCGTTGGGGATCATGTATATAACCTTCTGTCTGACAGTCACTTTAAAGCAAGGTTGCTTAACGATGCCGTTCAACAGAATGTTCAGTTATCTTGCTCAACTCCAGCGTGGCGACAGTGCGCGATGAGCAAGATTTTGCGAAATTTTTCTCTCCGCTTGCGTTCACCAATTCCAATTTCTTGTCAGTATATTCACTGTTCATGATCCGATGTTTATATCTATGTATGTATATATATATATTATAGCGTTCAGCAGTCGCCTTCCGCGCCTGTGGCATAATCAGTCCACTGTTTATCTTGGAGAATCATTACCAATGATGAGGTATAGACACTCACACATTGCACCTCATTATCCTCACCTTCACACACACACACACGAGTCCATCTGGGTGTGAGGATAAAGAGTCGAGATGATAGTTTCTATAGAAGTCCTTGCGTCTGTTAACCCGCACAGAAGTCAGTGACCCAAGATGAAAGCGTGCTTCCACACCTCTGAAACTTTTCACTCGTGTATATATATATATATATATATATATATATATATATATATATATATATATATATATTCTTTAAAGATTGTTGTAATGTCTTCCTGTTCATGTATCTATAACTCCTGCAGCGTATCATATGTTATTGTGACTGTCATTTTTTTTTGTAGTCTGTTTATGAGACTAAGTATATCATTCATAGCGATAACTTCTTTCAATTGATTATACATTTCAAACTTATCCGTTTAAAGCAACATTGCCTTCTGTCACACACACACACACACACACACACACACACACACACTTCCTCTTCCTGCCTGCTTCCAGAAAACCTGTTATTCGTTGGAAGTGTAGAAATGTCACAAGAAAAAAAATGCTCGTGGACTGAATCAATCGTACGATTTGAGTTTTCTTTTTTTTTTTTTTTTTTTACGAATGCAGATAGAATCATTACGTACGGCGTCGCATAGCCTTTTGTTAAGGATTAGCAGTTCATAAACCTGTTTATCAGATATGAGAGTGAAGGCGAATCACGCTCATTCTCTCGTAAATTACCATAAGCGCAATTATGGATCGGCTGCGCACGATTTGTACGTCATGATGAGAGTGAATGAGAATTGTGTGTTCTTCACTCCGACGGCCATGTTGATTTCCCTCTAGAGTGCTCAGTGAGACAGTAGCATATTTCACTGACACAGATCCGAACTTTCACTCGGGTGCCTTGAGGCCTGGAGCGCTCTCCCTGATTGGCCAACGCGTCGCGGTACTGCGCTATGTGAGTGGTCGCCTCGCTCACCGCGGAAAGTGAAAGTTCGATGCGATTGGCTGCGCCAAAAAGTTTTTAGGAACAAGGTTAATGAACCCAGGTTGTTGTACTCTCTGCATTCGCCACCACTTCCAATTTACTGATAGCAAATCATCTGTTCTTTATTGTTATTTTGTTAGGATAAACTGACATATGTATATATATGTATACATATATTCTGACATGAACTAATTCTACATCACGACCGCCATGACCTTGTCTTGTGACCTGACGTGACCTGACAGCCATGGGCCAGCAGCCGTTCTCTGACCCGTGTAAGAGAAAGACGAGGACCTCGCCTCACGAGGAACAGTGTGACCTGTACTACGAATGCTTTGACGGTCAAGCGGTACTGCAGAGTTGCCCTAATGGCCTGGTGTACCAGGGCAAGCGTACCCAGGGACTCTTCGGTGTCTGTGATTACGACTTCAATGTGGACTGTTCTGACCGACCCGGCAGGAGTAAGTAAACCATTTCATTTATAGTCCCTTTCTCTCTTTCTCTCCCTCTTCTTCCACATCCTCTTCGTCACTCCTCCTCCCAGCCTTGGCCCAGCAGAGATCGAAGCAGCAACCAAACCCTTGCGACTCGAAGTTCCGAGTGGCTGCGGACGTCACCTACTGCGACCGTTACTGGGAATGTATCGGCAATGAGCCGCACCTCTTCGACTGCCCCAACGGCCTGGTCTTCGTCGGCAGGAACAGAGGCATCGCCGAGGGGTGTGACTACCCCTGGAGAGGACCTTACTGTAACAATAAGGAACTGGCCAGTAAGTGTGTTCACCTCTTCTCCCCACAACACCACCTCGTCTCACCACCGACCCGCCTGGACTACATTGAGTGCTTGGGCCAGCAGTCACAGCCTAAGGGACTGTCTGACTGCAATATAGTCAATAGAATGAAATATTTTGATTGTCACACCTACAATAACAGTTCTGCTTGTAGTCTACGACACCATAGATAAAGTAACTTAATGCTTGCAGAAACACGAATCGATTTGCGAGTTGATGATATTCATATATGCGCAAGAAGAGATGCTAAAGCAATAACCCTACCCTCCCTCCTTTTGCAGACCCACCCGTCTCCACGAGTCACTGCGACTGGCTCTATGGAATATTCGGCCACGAGACGTCCTGCACCCGTTACTGGACTTGCTGGAACGGGACATCCACCGAGCAGTTCTGCATCGGGGGTCTGCTCTACAGCGAGGATACCCACGCCTGTGACTGGCCACAGAACGTCGCTGGCTGCCAGAAACATCGTGAGTAATTTCACTAACTTTCTTTAATGGGCGGGGGAAAAGAGAGAGAGAGATCTCAAAGCTTCCTTTAGTTTACAGTTAATGATTTTATGTTCTTTCCGTCTTTATGTTTTTTGACTGATGATGGACGTAACTTATTTAGCAGTTCCCGGATACTTTGATGAGATTTGACAACGTGAGGACGGCAGTGTTGTTTTTTGAGTCTACTAATCCCCAACCTTTTCTTACCACCAGCGTTGTGTAAGGACGACCCCAACGCCAACGTGCCTCTGGGCCAGTCTTGTGAAAGGTACTGGGCGTGCCAGGGAGGCTACCCGAGGCTCCAGCGATGCCCTGCCACCCTCGTCTTCGACAAGGTGACCCGCCGTTGTGTAAACCCCCCCACCGAAGACTGTGAGGCGCCCATCATCGTCCAGGAATCCGAGCTGGGAGATGGTAAATTCCGACAGCCAGCGCCTGCTCCTACTCGCCCCCAGCGACGTCGCCCTAGCCCCCAGAGGGGCGAGCCAGTTCAGGATGAGGCTCAATTCGTGCCGGACAACACTCTCCCCTTGCGGGCTACTGGTCCCAGGCCCCTTACTTCACTCTCTCAGTCGAACAACATCAGACCTCCACCTATCGCTGGCGCCGTCCCCCTCAACTAGACGGCATGTAAGGGCCGCCCATGAGGCCGTCCGCCATGACCTGAGCACACCACCCTACACTCTTCCTCGTCCGGGTACAAACTCTCCTCACCCAAAGATTGCCTGTCCCGAGCGGCTTGGCAGAGGAGGCAGCTCTCGCGAGTTTACACTAGCCCGCGATGGCCAGCCACATTGTAAATATTCCATACACAAAGTATTATGCCCAGTGCATTCCTCGACCCTAGGATTAGTTGTTATTACTCTGTTTGTAAATAAATTATGTTAAATTTACAGGCGTGTCAACTTCCTCAGGCTAAGGAAGATCAAAGATACCTATTTCCCTGTATAATAAGAATGACACAAGTCGATCACAAATAGGAGGTAAGAATGTTGAGATCTGAGAATGAATCTTGCTTCGTTTCATCTGTTTCACAGTTCAGATATCAGAACCCTGTTTCGTTTGATCTGTATCACGGCTTGGAGTCGGTCCTGCATTGGTTACTCTGTCTCAGTGAGAACTTGAGAGACTGAATTCTGCCTCGTTTCATTTGTGTCGGATATCACGAACTGAGACGGATATCCTCACGTTCGACCACTGTGCATTTGATTCAGAATTCGGACATTTAGTCTCGCTACATTCTCATCCTCGGACGGTCTGGTCACACACAAACGAAAAGTGATTGATGCATGCACACATACCACGCAAAAAGTTGAACCATCAGTGAAGTTGACTTACGAGACGAACAACAAGAGGGATGTTGTGGAAACAAGAATGAAGAGAATTGCGATGAATAGAAAGTAAGGCGGAGTATCTGAGGACAGCATCATAGGTGGAGGAATCCTGGGATCGCCGACCCTTCGTCATAGACGAATAGAACATCATCCTCCCCCCAAAAAAAAGAAAAAAAAATTGCGTTTCCACTCTATGAATAGTTAATGATACTCGATGTCCTTGTCTTTACGCCTTCTGCAGCTCAAATTGGAAGGAGAAAACAGAGACGCGATGTACGAGAGAGACAAACTGATGTGTAACCTTCCATTTCAGGACACTTGTCTCTTGTCCCGACGAGTGGTTTTGTGGTCAAAGATGCGATAGGTGACAACAGCGAACTGTACACTTAACCTGTGCAGAGTCAAAGCTGTTGTCTGAATGCCTTGCGGTTCATAAACCTGGAACATTACTAATGGCGATAGAAATAAGCTAAAAAAGTTATTAGCTGTTCACCTTGTAATGGATGAACGTATTTCTGAACCCTGAGGAATCTATTTAAAAGTCTATCAAACGAAATGGGACCATAACAACGGCAGTTCCAGTAGTGGAGAACAGATGGTCATCCTATTCGCTGCTCATCTTTGAATGCCCAACTATGAGGATAATGATGGCAGAAACCTTGGAATCATTTGTTCACAGCTACCACGGGATATGCTCGTCCACAAGGCTACCTGCGTTAAGAAGCAGGACTCGTGTGTAGAAAGATTAACAGGGAGTTTAACAGAAAAGGCTTAAGACGATAGTTTGACCTCTGGAGCACTGTGGTCCCTTTTGCCCCTCTCCGAAGCCTCAGGGGTTCGGCTCGATGGCTTTAGTCCCCAAAACAAGCGTCTCGGAACCCTTTGTTTCGTCTGTTGGTTCGGCTTCGAGGAGGGGAAGCCATAAGCTCGAAGTTGATTTCGAGACTTTTTTGAAGCTGTCCAAAATTATCTGGTGACTGTATGTAATATGTATGATAATTTTCATTTACGTAAAAAAACAAAAACAAAAACAAAAAAAAAAAGATTCCCAAACATATCTGTTATTATTACGAGTCCTCCCCTACACACAAACTCTTTACAACATATAGAAGAAAACGTTTTATTCTCTATGATTACAGAGAACGTAAAAGATATTTAGGATATCCTATGTTATCTTCGCCCGGTGCTTTATGACATCAGAATTTTAACGAAGGGTAAACTAAAAGCCACCGATTATTAAGAAGACCAGACGATCGACCTTAGGTGTTCGAGAAGTGAGAGACGATATATATTTTATGTACTGCAAGGGTTAGTTAAACTGAAATGATTCAGGTGTTGACTCCATGAGCTAATATATATATATATATATATATATATATATATATATATATATATATATATATATATATATATATGGCTTGATCTTGGATTATCTTTAAGACAAACCCCGTATCTTTTTATTTTTTTTCCTGTTAGGTGTCGATGTAGCGTACTGGACCGGAAAACAATCTTTCCTGGGATAAAGTGGTTATGTCTGCATATAGCAAGTGATATTTAAGGTTACATCCTTTACTGCAAAGATATAAAGAAATTGCCCAGTATTGTCATATCAAAAGTTTTGTCGGTCGACAGTAAATCTACCAAAAGCACTTTCATGTCAAAAGTCTTACTAGTAAACTTATCTTTGTCTCTGAAGTATGGGAGTCACGGAATACATTTTCTGTGCAAGTATCGAACATAAAAGCACACAGACTTCATTAAAAAAAAAAACTAAGAGCTTTTTATCACCAGCCTCAACATATTATGAAAATTATGTAAATTCTATAGAGATCTTAGGCACCTTTTTATCGTCATATCTCAATCTGTGGCAAATGATGAGTAGGACAAAACGATATCTTCTGTATCACTTCACGTATATCATTATATAGAAACTAAATGACGCCTGTTTGAAGGTGTGGTGACGTACTGAAGGCAAAGACTTTTAATCTATGGCCTTTTACGAACATCTTGCCAACGAACAGAACCTTTCGTGTGCGGTTCCAAGCCTTCATTCGCTCATTCCTTCCACCCGGGGTTCTCCAACACACATCCGTGGGTCAGGTAGTCTGTCCACACAGAAGGAGAAAGTAGCGACGGAGAGTGAAAGGCCCTTTTGGGGGTACGAGTAAATCGTAACTCCGTTTTCTGTGTTTTGTATACGGGTGAACTTCAGTGACGTTTTCTATATCCTGTATATTCGCACACTGTAACGCCCGTTTTCTACGTTATTATGGATGTGAGCTGTGAGGACGTTTTCTATGATTTATATAGACGCACACTATAACACCGTTTTCTTTATTTTCATGCGTGTGAACTGTGAGAAGGTTTTCTATATTTTGTACATACGCACTCCGTAACGCCGATTTCTATGTTTACTATACACGCAAGGACATTTTCTATACTCTGCAATACTGTTGTTTGGTGCCCATCTCTACTATTGTTTGAGTTGCTATTCGTTTCAACACTCTTCCTCCCATGTTTTGAATGTTTTCCTTGTACGGTGGATCACAAAAGTACCTGTGCACAATATACGTGAAACATTTGGGACAACAGTACAGAAGTGACTGAAATATCAGTGTCAGGCGTACACATACTGGTATCCCCGATGTCGGTTGGTGCCATATATTGGCAGGTGCCGATATCCCCTCGATAACATATAGCATATGTTTATGTAAAGAGACATTGTCCGTACAGAACGAGACGTCGGTAATTTATCATGGGAGACAGACATATATATGGGGTGTAGCGTGGTTTATCACATGGTAGGTTACGTATTCAGGCCTATCTTTGCGTGCCGATAATGCGAGCAAGTGATGAAACGGCGTCATATGCTTATAGCAGTCACATACTACATTGACTCTTACTATGTGACAGTACACCAAACACCTCACGTGTCAAGTTAATTCACATCACCCGTGAAATGCAACGTGCGATAATTATGCATTGGTTGATGACCTGGTCGGTGACTGGCCATCATTACAATATGATCCGTTAAACAAAATCATATACTCTATTATGCTACGGTAATACATATATTATGTTTACGACATATTGTGTCATATGTTCAAGGAGACAAAAGTAACACATGCTTCACATATTCATAGTATTAAAAGCGAGTATATCCTCAACCACACACAAATAAAAAAACATAGTTGATGGTTAGCAGTATTACGTAACATTGTCTCTCGAATCCACTCCAGCATACTTCACCATTGTGCCTCATGCAGCCATATTAAATAACAATCTATCAACATTTTCACTCATGTCAATCACGTAATTTACCTGGTTCTCATCGGTGTAGCGAGGGCGGGCGTGCGGCCGACCCGTGGCATGCCGTGTGTAAGCAAGCACCAAACGTCTGTCTGTCTGTTTGCATGTCGCTGTATTCACCTCGCCGTTGTGTTGTTATGTATACCAAGGTGCTGTCGGTGGCGCGTTGTCACAAATGCTACGGCCTCGCTTCATGGAGGGCTACGCACGATAGATAACTCAACGTGTTGACTGTGAGATTTCCAGTACATCTGACCGAAGCATTGATACTGTTGCCCGACTCTGTTAGGGTTCCGTGAACGACGTTCCGAAACACTGAACCACAGTGGTTCTTCGGACCTTTCCGAACCAGCAACCACAGTGGTTCTTCGGACCTTTCCGAACCAGCAGCCATAGCCAGGCAGAACCAAACCCTCTCTCAACATCAAAGCAGTTGCGTGAATGTTCTCGGGAGACATCGGATACCCTGTGCACCAGTACTAGTATTTTCCCACAGCATAGTCGTGAGAAAAAAGACTGTCTCAACACACACATTTATTAAACCTACTTACTCGCAGTTAAAGCATGGAGCACAGTCACAGTCCTCATGGCCATATACTAGCAATGAAAATCATATAAGGGTAAAGATATATGACTAGTTAAATGTCAAAGTATAAAAGCTGCAGGTGCTTAGAATCTTAAGGAGGAGCAATACAGCTTAAAGTAAATCATTCAGCTGCATTAAGAGAATTGTTGGCTATGTCCTGTAGTGTGAAGGAGGCAAGCTTTCTGGCCCTGCATGAGAGGCCAGGTCTGGGATTTCGAAGCAAAGGAAATATTTCAAAAAAGTTTGTGTGGAATGATTGGGATCTACCAGAGAGAGTTCGCCTGTTTTGGCAGTTAGATTTCATTCTTTCAGAGCTTCGTGATGCTAAATCGAAGCATTTGTGAGTCTTACCTGGCGTTGTTACATTTAGAAAACAGCTTTGTATATATTCTGCGTCCGCTGATGCAACTGACATTTCACGAAGAGAATTCGTCAACTCTTCCGTTCATAACTGTTGCCTCTGACAACCGAGAGCGCAATAACTTTCCCCTGCGCTTTTATTAAAGGAGAAATGGCTTGTTTGGCTAGCCCAAGCAGTGAGGTCAGATTGTCTGTGTGGTCTGTATAGCCGAGCCAGTCATCTTTGTATGCTCATCAATCAGGTGTATGTTCCCAAGGCTTTCCCAAGTGCAGTGTCTCTCCCCCTGCTTGCCGACGGAGGAGAGACTCAACTTTTACCTGAGGGCGTCAACAGAAGTGGAACTTTCTTCTCCTCCTTCTTCCGTGAGGCAAACAGATTATTACACCGTCACAGCTTACCTCAATCCATATCAGAGAAAATGGTTTTGCTCTTCGTGTCAAGTAACATTGTGGACGGTATTGCATGAATCAGAACATAGACAGGTCATTCAACCAGAGTTCAAACTGTTATCTATATATAATAGTATGCAGGAAGAATACACAACATTTCAGCCTTTACAAAATCCTACAATAAAATTCTAAGCTGCTCCGATGGCTAAATTACAATTGTTTGATAATTATTCCTTTACTCTATTTCTTCTCTATCATTATTTGCCATCTTTTTTAACAGTGGTTCTTAGATCTCACTTCTCCATCTTGATTAACTGTTTTCCAGTTGTTGAGACCATGGGATACACTCCCAGTTGGAGAAAGGCTTTCATTTTTTCTTAATCTTTAATTAACCCATTCCACACTTTTTGAGGTTTTAAATCCAGGGCGTGAGTCTGCTGAGGGAGCAAATCTACTGAAGGTACATAAAAGTGCCACATATCTACTCTAGGATTTTTCTTTACATGAAATGTCTTTTCTGATCAACTCAATTCTCAAAGGATAAAAAAGAAAAAGCTTTCGTTAACTCCATGTTAAATAGGTAGCAAAGTTAACCTATCTAACAGATGGATGATATGAACCCTCATCATAGCAACTGTGGATAGTAATACGAATATATTCGATCTAATCTCATTGTATTTAAGTACTTCCATTTATGACAATAAATGAATCAGATCTTACAACACACATGATTGGCACTGGATCTGATTCCTAAGAAATGTATAGAGAAATAATCTAGATTTGACTATTAACACGAAAATAAAGTTCTCAAGAAATTACAGAGAATGCAAAAAAATAATCTATTGTCAAAGAAGGTGAAATTACGTTGGAAATAATGAAAGAATATAAAAAAAAGATGTTATCCCAAATATTTTAGATCGTGTGCTCTGCCACACAGTGGGAGACCTGCTTTCCGTATGGTTAACCAATGAACGTAAACCTTGACAATCTGTTGACCAATGGGAGAGCTGCAAGTTCTTCGTGGTAGAGGGTCGTTTCATATATATATATATATATATATATATATATATATATATATATATATATATATATATATATATATATATATA
>JAYMFT010383245.1:0-20355 GCA_038088735.1 Panulirus argus
TCTTTCTCTCCTTTCCCTAGGGATATATATATATATATATAGATAGATAGATAGATAGATAGATAGATAGATAGATAGATAGATAGATAGTACGTTGTTGATTACATCCGCCCAGCGTGGTACTACCGTCCTGACAGGAGCGTTTGCGTTAAAGTGGTGCACAAAACCATCCTACAATCTCCATGTCAGGATTGCTGGTCTTACATTGTCTCATCAAAATGGGACTACCGGGCTAGTCCTGCCATCATCTTCTTACAAGCACCACACACCTAATGATACCTTGCTTATTATTATTGCTTTTTCACATAAGTACTCTTCTCAATTCCTATCCGCTCTAATATTTATATGTATCACGATGACAGTGTCCATCAAATCTGTGCCCCCTAGTCCGGGTTTCAGCCTGCCTCAAATGCCAATGTGAGGGAAGGCTCTAGCAGTAGTATTACCGACCCCTCCCATGACTTTTCCCTCTCTGTGAGACCTTCCTCTTTTTCTTTTCATTACACCAACATTCATAGTCTCTCTAGTAACCTCTCCTCAGTTGAACACTATCTGTCTAGTACCTCTCCTAATATTTTGATTTTGTCTGAGACACAGTTGTCAGCTGATATTCTCATTAGTCCCCAGTGTATCACATTGTTCCATTTCACTCTATTCCGTGCAGGCCTTTCACCCTCCTGCATGTTCAGGCCCCGACTGCTTAAGATCCCTTTCACTCCATCCTTCCACCTCCAATTTGGTCTCCCGCTTCTCCTTGTTCCCTCCACTTCTAACACATCTATCCTCTTTGTCAGCCTTTCCTCACTCATTCGTTCCATATGTCCAAACCATTGCAACACACCCTCTTCTGCTTTCTCAACCACACTCTTTTTATTACCACACATCTCTCTTACCCTTACCTTACCTACTCAATCAAACCATCTCACACCACATATTGTCCTCAAACATTTAATTTCCAACACGTCCACCCTCCTCCCTACAACCCTATCTACAGCCCATGCCTCGTAACCACATAGGTATATTGTTGCCTAAACTAGGTTTATGAAGGATTTATGTTTTGCAGGGATTAAATCATTATTGGGCTATGTTTCTCTCAGATTGGCTACAATTACACAGAAGAAAAACAGTCATTAAAAACAATGCCCCTTGGATGATTTTTAATGCATTTAGGAGGAAAAATTGTGATGATTTAAGGGAAGAAACAAGTGTTAGGAAATTATTCCATATTGTCTAGCAAAGAAATGCAATATTTGGTTGTAACATTTTCTGTATGGAGTGATTATTGAGCTAGGGGAAAATGGAATAGGATGGTTATATCCTTTATAAGAGGGAATGTGGTGCTGAATATGAGATAATCAAAAATATTGATTGTGATGAAGAGATTCTTGTCATTGATATAAACCCTGAAAGGTGAATATTAACTGAGAGCAAGCAGAGGCTTTTGTATTTGAAAAAATCATGCAAGTGGTAAAGATAATGATATTTGCTATACTGGCTATACTGAAGGAAGTGTCCAAGATACAGGTAGGCAACCTGAAATCTGGAACATTTAGGGGTTAAAGTCTAGAGCCTTAGAAAATGCTTAATACTTTAAAGCCTTGTGCCAAAAGATGCTTAATAATTGTATTACATTGTAAGCAATATTCTGTTCAATCCCAGCCGACCAAAGTAGTTTGAATCAGCGTGAAAAGGTCAGAAATCTGTATCAAAATGATGTTCAAACTATTGGGAATACAAGTTGATTCACCAAGGGCTGTACAAGATTGGTACAACATTGTGTACAACATTTATATGACATTTCAGCAATGTATCTTTTTTGTTCAGTACAATGACTAGAGTGTACAAAATAGATATGTTTTATCAGTGTTTTTCAGTATAGCATATCAGAGTTATATTAATGTCACTTCAGTGTTATACAGTGTACCATTTTATTAAATTAGGTTGCAAATTCATTGTACATTATGCATGACAGTGAAAATAAAGAAGCTTTAACCTACAACCCATGCATAAGTAGAAATAACAACAAAAACTTGGTTAGTAAATAACAGCCTCTATATAGTGTGTAATACTGTATTTCATTAATGAATTCTCAACATGCCAGGCCAAATAACCTAAAAATAGGAAAATTCTGATTTTTAGTATGGCTCATGCCCAAGTCATGCTGGAGTTAGGGTCACCTGAATGTAAGATTAAGAGAGGAATGGGATATGTGACATGGAGAAATGGGACTTGGAATAAGAATATGGTAGAGTGAGTGATGAAAGCACCCTCAACACAGACAGAAGTAATTACTGTTAATGAAGGCCTATATGATGGAAAAGGTAGAGAACTCTGAAAGTTTAGATTGAAGGTAAATTACTCTTAAGTTTGTTTTTCATTAACTGAAAGAAGAGGATGTTATTAAAAATGAAGATCTGCTGATTAAGGAAATTAGATGTAGTTTCTGAAATTTAGAAACAAAGCAAGAAGCATTTCATTCCTTTGAGTACCTGCATGTGTTGTTGATTGGTTTTTAAATGAATTGTCTGATACTGTGGCAAAAGATGGTTGTAAGAGGAATGAAATTGAGTATACTGCACCTAAAAATATGGAACAGTAAAAGAACATTGCAAGAAGGAAAGTAAGAGAGAAAGGGCCACTAGAAAGAGAAAATATTACATAAAACAGCAGGTGTATAAAGTGATTTGACAAAATAATAAGTGTTATGGCATATACAAATGGAGAGAATAAGTGTACAGATATCACTGTGGCTAGACTGATACCAGGATGCAAAAGTGGATGGAAATGTGGAATAAATTGTGAAACTGATGATAAAAGATGTAAGATATGTTTTTAGAAGATAAGGGTACACTTGAACATTATTTTCAAGAATGTAACATACTGTCTAGGTTTAGAATAAGAGTGAATGATGTGGTAAATAATAAATAATAATGCTGTAAGATTAATGAAATGGTTTAATGAAAGTGTTAAACTTTAGAAATAATGTGAACATAAATTTGTTGTGATACCTACACATATTGTGGATGGGTTCCCTTTTTCTCTAGAAAATAAAATATTTTGAAACTAAAATTAAATTCTTCCAAGAGAGGTGTGTGACTGGTGTTCCCAAAGCTTATACTGTACCACATAATGCTAAACTGCAATACTTTATCTTCCCACAGGTCATATTCCCACTGCAATTCACTGGAATGTTGGGTAAAGTTGATGTTGTTGCTGATGTTGAAGGAGGTGGAACATCTGGCCAGTCTGGTGCTGTACGTTTTGGTATATCACAGGCTCTCCAGTCCTTTGTTGATGAAGAATTGAGAGAGAGAATGAGACTTGGTAAGTACTTTAACAGTTACTCATTATTATTTTTGCCTTGTATTCCACTTAAGACAGGGTATCTTGTAGAATTTTCCCAAAAGTTTTTGTCACCACCCCTTGAAGCTCAGGCATGGTCCAAAATTTCAACATGGAATGCACAAAAATAAATCAGAAACATTTTAGTTTATACATGGAATGATAGTTTAGCATTCAAAAGCAGCAAAAAATTCACAGTTCGTTATGTTGTAGAGGAATTTCAGAATAACATCATCCATGTTCATGGATATGTGGAATAAACAGTCAAATCTTAGAACTGTAAACTCTGTCTGGAAAACTTGATAAAAATTTCTCACTGCTTCTATCAGTGTATCTCCTACACCGTGCATTCTTAAAATTTTCCATAAAGCATCTGTATTAACCCTATCATATGCCTTTTCCAGATCCATAAATGCTACATATAAATCCATCTGTGTTTTTTTTAAGTATTTCTCTTGCACATTCATCAAAGGAAACACCTAATTCACATATCCTCACCATGATCCATACCTACATTGAATATCCTTGCCAACCAGTCAACAACACAGTCATTCTCTTTCTTAATAAAGTTGACTGCAATACCATCCACTCCCACCACCTTGCTGCCTTTCATATTACGCAAGGCTTTCACCACATCTTCTCTCTTCACTATATCACTCTCCATGACCCTCTCTCTTTGCATACCACCTCGACCCAAAACACCCTACATCTGCCATCCTACCATCAAACACATTTAACAGTCGTTCAAAATACTCACTACATCTCCTTACTCCATCACTACCTGTTATCACTTCCCCTTTTGCTCCCCTTCACTGATTATCCCATTTGTTTTCTTGTCTTTCACACATTATTTACCTCTTTCTAAAGCATCTTTTTATTCTCCCTGAAGTTTAATGATACTTTCTCAATGCAGCTCTCATTTGCCATCATTTTCAACCCCTCCACCTTCCTCTTGACCTCCTGCCACTTTCTTTTATACATCCCCCAACCATTTGCACTCCTCTTGTAAGTACCACCCAAATCCCTCTCCTTTCTCTTTCATTAGCAACTTTACTTCTTCATCCCACCCCTTACTACCCTTTCTAATCTACCCACTTCCCACCTTTTACATGCCACATGCATCTCTTGTACATGCCATCACTACTTCCCTAAATACCTCCCATTCCTCACCCACTACCCTCACTTCATTTGCTCTCACCTTTTGCCATACTACACTCAATCTGTGCTGGTATTTCTTGACACAAGTTTCCTTTCCAAGCTTACTTACTCTCACCACTCTCTTCTCAACATTGTTTCCTTTTTTTTTTTTTTTAAACCTCTACGAATCTTCACCCTCACCTTCACAGGATAGCGATCAGACATCCCACCAGCTGCCCCTCTCAGCACATGTACATCCAAAAGTCTCTCTTTTTCATGCCTATAATTTATTATGTAATCTAATAATGCCTTCTGACCATCTCTCCTATTCACATATGTATACATGTGTATATCTCTCTTTAAACCAGGTATTCCCTATCACCAGTCTTTTTTCAGCACACAGCTCCACAAGCTCTTCATCATTTCCATTCATAATACTGAATATCCTATGCAAACCAATTATACCTTCAACTGCTACATTACTTACCTTCACATTTAAATCACCCCTTGCTGATATCAGGTCTCGGGCACCAAAACTGGTGACACACTCACTCAGCTACTCCCAGATTCCCTCTCTCATATCAAGCTTCCTCTTTGGCCAATTTAACTCCATCATTGTAAATGGATCAGCCTCCCCCTCTTTCTCCATCAACAAAGGTGTCCCTTAAGGTTCTGTCCTGTTCCCTACATTTTTCTCCTCTTTATCAACAGTTTTCTTTCTTCCACAAATAACCAAATGTACTCTTATGCTGACGACTCAACACTGCTCTACTCCACGTGCTTCAGTTCTGCCCTTCTTCTCTCACTTGATTTGCATCTTGTCTCATCACAACTTAGTAAACTCAGACTTGGACAGGATATCTGAGTGGGATGGATAAAATCTGGTTTAGTTTAGTGCCTCCAAGACCCAGTCTCTACCCATCTTTATTGAAAATTTCTCACAACTTTTGTCTCTCCTTTGATGGTTCTGTGATTCATTCTCCTGACTCAGTGAACATACTTGGTATTATTGTAACAACTAACTCTTTCTTGAAAACCCTACATCATGGAAATAGCAGTCTTCCCCTAAGAAACTGAGAGTCCTGTTTAGCTGCCAATATTTTGCTTATTTTGAACGCTTGCTCCATTTATACAAAGGATTGATCCATCCTTGTATTGAGCATTGCTCTCATATCTAGGGTGGTTCTAGCTGTGCTTCCATACTTGACAGAGTTGAGTCAAGAGCAGTCTGACTAATAAACTCTCCCAGTCTAACTTCAAAATTTAACCCACTTGCCCTCCGCCACAATGTTGGTTCACTTTCCCTCTTTTATAGGTATTACTTTAGTCTTTACTCCTAAGAGCTGGCTGCTAGTGTGCCTTCACCACCAACTAGACTACACAATACTCAACAAGCTGCTGCATCACATGATTATTGTGTGGCCATTAAAAACTCAAGGATGGGCCATTTTGATGACTGTCTCTTTCCGTACACCTTGAAGTTTTGGAACTCTCAGCCCTCTCTTCCTAATAACTGTGACCTGGCACATTGTAAAAGATGGGCTTTCCACTTCCTCCAGAATTTGTGAAAACTTTCCTTCTCTCTTCTTTTTCCCTTTCATAATCCTCTCTATATTTTTATTAAGGCCTGGCCTTGATGTAGACTTTTGTCCATGACTTGAGCCTCCAGCAGAAAAAAAAGAAAAATTTAAGACGGGGAGTTTTCAAGGAGAGTATGTGATAGAATCATTAAATGGGATGATGTGAGAGGAAAACCACCTGTAACATGGGGAAATAGAGTGGAAGGGTACTGCAAAGAGAAAAATGGGGGAAGAATGCTTGGAATGGTGTACCTGAGGAATGTATGTAAGGACAGGAATAGGTAGAGACTCTTTTGTCATGGCCACCCCATTGATGGGAATTCTTAGAGGGAACGGGCATCAGATATTTATAGATAGATAGAAGCAGGAATATGATAAGAAGTGTGCGTGAAGAGCTGTCTAGAAGTGGCTTGGGAGGGATTTGTCAGATCATATGATACAATAGTAATATGTAGTTTAGCCTTTAATTGTAGATTATTGTGTGTCTGTTGACATCTCAAGGGTGGGCTGCTTTATAACTGTTTCTTTCCCTACACCTTGAAGCTTTGGAACTCTCTGTGCTCTTACTTCTTTCCCAATAACTGTGACCTGGCACTTTTAAAAAGACAGTTCTCAGTTCTTCCAAAATTCACAAATACTTTTTGTTGTCTCTTCCTTTTCCCTTTCATTAATCTCTTTATATTTCAATTAAGGCTCGGCCTTAATGTGGACTTTTGTCCATGACAGGGGCCCCCAACTTAAGAAACTCAGAAGTATATTTCATCCAGTACTTTTACTCTGGTATTGTGTAGAAGTTTAAGGTGTTTTAGCTCAAGGCACTACAAAGTGTGGGGTTAAGGCCTAGGTGTCATGTGCATCTCCACTGTGCATGTTTTATTGTTTATTTAACCTACACTGTTAATTGAATACTGGCTGATAATATGATTTGTATTTTATAATAACTATTGCCTTTTTTATTATCAATGTGATTCATTGATGATATTTTTCATAGCACCAAAATTGTAAAAGTTTATAAAATTACCAGTCTCACTAATCAGATGCTCTGTTGTTAAGGTCAAGTGGGCACTGGCAACACTGCCTCCACTTTTGCTAGAAATATCTTCTGCTTGATCTTGGTCAATTTTCAATGGTGTAAGATTCATTGTCCATGGAATTACTCTCCATTTGTTCTAAAGATAGATCATCATTGCCAAATAGTTCACAACTATCTTCTACTGGGTCCTCTAAGAACTGCTCAGTTTCCATCATAGAAAACTCTTGAAAATGCACTGTCATTGGCATGGCTGGGGGATGGTTGACTGTGAGAAGAAATTATTGTGTGCTGCCACCATAGCAGCCACAGAGGCTCAGCAAGTGGCCTTAAAATTTAAGAGGCACAAAACTTGATGTTTAAATTTACATCTGGAGGAATTTTTTAGCTTGTGTAAATATCCAGCTGTAGAAGCTGAAGGGTTAAGAATGGATTGCTGGCGCCTGCTGTAGAATTGTGCAGCACTGCATTTGTAGGTTGTAGAAAGAGAGGTACTGCATGTTGGAATGAAGATTTATGGAACTAGATGGAGAAGAAAATGGTTGGAATGAGAGGCTAGATCTGCCAGAAAAAAGCAGTGAATGGAGGGCAGTGTAAGAATATATAATGCATATAAGAGTTAGTAAAATGGTACATACGAATGACAGGAAAGCATATGAGGATCTCAGGGAAAAAAGAAACACTCTGGAAAGAAAAGTAAAAGTAGAAGATAGGTATGTGAAAGCAACATACTAAGTCTAGGAGAATCAAATATGTAAGAGATGGAGAAAGTATGTTAAAGAACTGATTTGAAATGATGGTGAAAGAGATGTCTATTGGTACATTAGAATTAGTGGTAAGGTGTGAGAGATGAAGACCTCGGAAAGGAAAATAAGAAAAGAAATGAATTTCACAAAGAATGAAAAACTACTCACCCTTTGTACTCTATGCATCCCTTGCACTTCTAATAAAAACTACTGTGTACCTTTACTTCCATTTACCTTGCATGTTGATTGTACCTTCCACAGCGCCTCTGTCAACCCTAACATGCACTTTCACCAGATCCATTATTGCCACATACATGTCCCTTTCTTGCTCAAAAAGATATATGTTACCATTAATTTTTAATATTATACAAGCATATTTGCTGTTTTTGCCAGCTGGTCTTCTCACACGTGATCCTAGACGACGTGAAAGGAAAAAGCCAGGACAGAAGGGTGCAAGAGCAAAGTTTACATGGAAAAAGCGATGATTCTCTTATGTGCAACTCATCACAACATATTTCAGCATAAAGGTATTACTGTGACAAGGATGTTCAGCTGAACAGGGCAGTAGTAATAATCCTTATAAGAACATCTCTTTTTATTGTATATTTTGAGACTTTAGCTGCTGTTAATTATTATAATCCTTATTAAGAATATTTGCTTAATGTGTGTTTTCTCTAACCTTTGTTGTTATTTGAAATGGGTTGCTATCTTATGGGACTCTCTCTTTCTTTTTTTTTTTTTTTATAGAAAAAATGGAATTCCTAGTGAGTCCCCCACAACAACAAAGATGTGTGCTGCATTTTAATAATTATCATTCATTCAACCTTGCTTTAGAGTAAACCCAAATATATACTTTCTGTGAGTACTTGCAACTCCTTATTTGCAGAAATGGAAAAGGAGCTTTTCAGCTTTAGGCACTTACAAGAGGAGAATTTTTTGTGTGTATGAAATATGTTTGTCTATCAGTCCTCTTTTATATTAAAGTCACTGTGTATACTTGTTTGTAATATCGAGAAAATGTTGAATGTAATTTTCTTTATGTAAGTGATATGTAACTAGTGCACCATCTCTCAGCTTTTCTTTGAATGTATTTGTTCTCCATGTTCACATCTTCACTTTGCTTGTTCTTCTAATTCATTAACATGTGTGAGTATTTGTGCAATTACCTATTTGTACTGTATGGGGAGGGAGTTGTACACTCATGGAGCCTCATCTCTTGAACATTTTCAACTTCTGCATGCCATCCACATTTACAGTTTCATCATTCCTTTTACTCCATTCATACACTACTTTTATGCTACATAAGAACTTCCTTACATATTTTATAACAAGTTCCTTCCCTAATTTCATGTTATGGCCTTGGGCTTTTTTTAAAGGCTGTGATCAGGTCACCCCTCACTCCCCCTTTTTCCATTGTGGACAAATTTCAGGCCTCCAAGCTTTCTCTGTAACTCAGCTCCTTTGAGTTCCATCTTTGTAACCTTCCTTTGGACCCTCTTTGTTATTTCTTTGTGCTTCTTAAAGTGCAGTGACCAGATGTGAGAATCGTTCAGATTTTGGCCTGATTTAGAATGTGAAGAATTATCTGAATATTTCCTTATCCTTATACAAGAAAACTTTTCCAAAATTTGTTGGCAGACTTCATTTCCATTACTGTTCTCGTAATGTGAGACTCTGTTTACACCCAAATCTTTGTCACAAACAGATCCCTGCAGTTTATTTTTTGCTACATGATATTGATATCGAGGCCTTCCTTTGCTATCCCACAATCATTACTTTACATTTAATTGAACTGAATTACAGACCAACTTTGGAGTTTGTGTAGGGTGATGCAGTTGTCTTAAAGTTCTTCAAGCAGGAGTCCAATGCTTTTGATAAATCATTTGCAAAAATCAAGAAAAGCAGTGGTCCAAGAACAGATCCCTGTGGCATGCCACTGGCAGCAGGTATGGGATACTACTCACATATCTGGGATGGCTCATCCTCCACCTGTTTATTTACCAGAATGGAATCAAAAGCCTTCCATGTCATTAATTTTCTTGGCTTCATCTCCCTTCAACCTTCCCTTTCCATTTGCCACAATGTTAATGCTTTCTCTCTACAGTATTCTGTAGGTATTATTTTGGCCATAGTTCTCATGAACTGTCTGAATGTGTCCGTATCCCAGGGTTTGGGCCCACTGCACACATTTGGCTTCTGCTTCCCAAACTGTCAGTGTGGAAACTAACCACTGTAGGATTGTCTGTTATGATGTTGCCTCTTCCCCTTAAACATTCCCTCAAATAGTTATCAAAGGAATTCTCTTCCTTCTTTTGTCTTTTCCCCTCACATACCTATACTTCCTTTATGGTCAGCTGTACAAACAATTGCAGAGCCATGATTAATGTCTATGTTCCCACTCTCTTAATGTCTATGTTCCCACTCTTATTTTTTCTTTTTCCCAAGGTGGCCTTGATTGGGGCATACTTTACTCATGCCATATCAAGCACTGTAAAGTATAAGACTTATAAGTGAGAAAAAGAGGAACTCTTGAATGTGAATAGTGTTGAAAGGGGCAGCTGGTGGGATGTCTGATCATCACATAGTGGAAGCAAGGATGAAGATTCATAAAGGTTTTCAGAAAAGAGAAAATTATATGAGTGAGAAGAGTGAGGTAAAAGTAGGTAAGCTTGGTAAAGAGACTTGTGTGAAGAAATACCAGGAAAGATTAGGTGTAAAATAGCAAAATGTGACAGTAAAGGGAGCAAGGAGAGTGGGTGATGAATGGGAGATAGTTAGAAAAGCTGTGTTGACGTGTGAGAAGAGTGTGTAGCATGCAGAGAGTTGTAGATGGGCAGGTGAGAAAGGGAATTGAGTAGTGGGATGATGAATAAAGTTAGTAGTGAAAGAGAAAAGAGAGGTGTTTGGGCAGTTCTTACTAGGAAGGAGTGCAAGTGATTGGGAGATGTACAAGAAAAAGCAGCAGGAGGGCATGAGGACAGTGCAGGGGTTAAAAAAGAGGGCAAATGAAAGTTGAGTTAAGTGAGTATCAGTAAACTTCAAACAGAATAAGATGGTTTTGGAGGATGTTAATAATGTGAGAAAAACAAGAGAACAAATGGGAACAATGGTGAAAGGGAAACAAGGGGAAGTGGAAACAGGCTGTGAGTTGAAGAGGAGATGGAGTATTTTGAAGGATTGTTTAATGTATTTAATGATGGGTGACATATGAAGGGTGTTTGAGTTGGGGAAGTATGCAAAGTGAGAGTCAGGCAAGTGGTTTAGTGAAAAGAGAAGAGATGGCAAAAGCCTTGCATGAGAAGAAATGTGGCAAGGCAGCTGGAGTGGATGGCATTGCAGTTTACTTTCTTAAGAAAGAGAATGATTGTGTTATTGAGTGGTTAGTTAGAATTTTCAGTTTATGTATGGATCATGGTGAGGTGCCTTAAGATTGGCAGAATGCACATACAGCGCCACTGTATTTAGGCAAGGGGGACAATGGTGAGTGTTCGAATTACAGAGGAAAAAGTTTGTTGAGCATACTTGGTAAGTTGTATGAGGGGGGTGGCGATTGAAAGGTTGAAGGTATGTACAGAGCATCAGACTGGGGAGGATCATTGTGGTTTCATGAGTGGTAGAGGATGTGTGAATCAGTTGTTTGCTTTTAAGATTGTGTGGCAGAAAGCATATGTTAGGATGGAAGGTCTAAGAAATATATGATTTGGGGAAGGGAAAGCTCCCACACCACAAGAATGTAAAGAGTATGCACAAGCAGTTAGAGAGAAGGTTGTGTAGTTTCAGGTGAAGGTAAGTCTGGAGTGGTGAGGAAGGTGAATGCAAGGGTCTTAGAGAAAGGGGCAAGTATGTAGTCTGTAAGGGATAAAAGGGCTTTGAAGTGAGTCAGTTGTTGTTTGCTTATGACACAGCAGCACTGGTGGAAAATTCAAGTGAGAAACTGCAGAAACTTATGTCTGAGTTTGGGAGAATGTGTGAAGTGAAAAAGTTGAGACTATATGTGAATTTTGAGTATGAGTTTGAACAGAGAAATTTTGCAGGAAGTGCAGTATGTTAGAACCAGGGAGTGGACATAGCAGGAAATGGAACCATGGAAGTGAAAGTGAGTCATAGGGTGGGTGAGTGGGTGAAGGCCTTGGGAGCATTAAGGAATGTCTTGAGAGGGTTATTTTTTTTCCATGCTCCAGTCATGGACAAAAGTCCACATCAAGGTCAGGCTTTGATTGAAATATAGAGAGGATTATGAAAAGGAAAAAGAAGAGACAAGGGGAAGTATTTACAAATTTTGGAAATGCCAAATCATAGTAATTGGGAAAGACATGAGACAAGAGAATGTTCCAAAGCTCAAAGGTGTGGGGAAACAAACAACTGTCAAAATGATCCACCTATGAGATTCTAACAGCCACACAATAAACGTGTGATCCAGCAGTTTGCCGAGTATTGCATGGTCTAGCCAGAGGGAGACACACAGGCAGCCAGCTCTTAGGAGCAAAAAACAAAGAAATACCTATAGGAGAGGGAAAGTGAACCAGCAATGTGGCATGGAGCAAGTAGGTCAAGTCTGGAAGTTTGACAGGGAGATTTATGAGTCGGACCACTTTCAACTCGACTCTGTCAAGTGAGGATACAGAGCCAGAACTATCCCAGATGTGAGAAGAGTACTTCATACAAGGACAGATCAATCCTTTGCATAAACAGAGCAACTGTTTGGGAGAGAAATTTTGACATTGAAACAGTATGCCCAGTTTCTTAGAGGCAGACTTAGCTATTTCCATAATACAGGATTTCCAAGAAAGAGTGAAGGTTACAGTAATGCCAAGTATGTACAGTGTGTCAAGAGGTGGAATTACAGAACCATCAAAGGAGAAAGAAAAGTTGTGAGGAGTTTTTGATAGAGATGGGTACAAACTGGGTCTTGGAGGTATTAAACTTAATCAGATTTCGTCTAACCAACTGAGATATCATGTATAATTCTGAGTTTACTGAGGAAACTGTGTCGAGATGAGATGCAGAACGAGTGAGAGAAGAAGGAGCAGTGAAGGATGTAAAGAAATGCAGTGTTGAGTCAAGCATATTAGTGCATTTGGTTATTTGTGGAGGAAAGAAATTCGTTGATAATTAGGAGAAAATTTGTAGGGGACAGGACAGAACCTTGAGGGACACCACTGTTATTGAATAAAGGGAGAGAGACTGATCTGTCAATAACCATGGAAACAGACTGGTCAAAGTAAAGTGAGAGAGGGAAACCAAAAGAAGGGAGCTTAGGGATGAGACCCCAGTGCCACTCACTGTCAAAAGCGTTGGATATGTCAAGGGCAACTACACAAGATTCCCCAAAATCTCTCAAGGATGATGACCAGACATAAGTAAGATAGGAAAGAATATCACTAGCAGATCTTTTCTTGCAGAAGCCATACTGACGATCAGAGAGAAGACTTCGAGATTCAAGCTGTCTAAGGATATGGGAGCTAAGGAGGGATTCAAAGACTTTGGAAATGTAGATGTCAAAACAAAAGGATGAAAGTTTGAGGGGTTAAAACAGTCACCCTTCTTAAGGATGGGATGTACCAACACTTGCTTCCAAGAAGAAGAAAAAGTTCTAGTTTTTAAATCAAAATGGAACAGACTAGCAAGCTCAAGTGTCAGTTCAGAGGCTTGCTCTTTCTGTACATGGGGATGGATGCTATCAGGACCGTCAGCCTTGCATATGTCCAAAAAAGAAGCGCTTTTCTGACAGTACAAAAAGAGATTACAGAAGGGGCATAGGATCATTAAGTGAGCACTAGGGGGTGAAGAAATGTTCACCAACCAAGGTGGAGTTAGTGGAGAAACTGGAACAAGAGAGAGTTGCTTTGTTTATGGAAGAGACAGCTATAGTATCATCAGAACAGAAAAGTTAAAGAAAGGTAGAGCAACAGAAGTTGTTAGCGATGCCCTTTGCTAAAGACCAGAAAGACTATCAGTGGATGATGAGAAGTTATAGAACTTTCTTTGAATAAAGGAACACTTTGCCATATGGATAACTTACTTGCAATGATTACAGGCTGTAGTAAATACTGAATGGAAGTCATAGGTAGCAGAATTTTTCCAAGGCTGACATGCCTGTTCCCTTGACTGAATGGCCTCATAGTAGGATTGGTTGAGCCATGGTTTGGGAGAAAAGGTTATCTTGGAAGAATAGGCAATGAATGCTTCCATTCCCAGAATAATAACCTCTGCTGTGTGTTTGGCACAGACATAAGCATCACCACAAAGGAGACAGTAATTTACCCATGGAAAGTCAGAAAGGAATTTTTGCAAGTTATTTCAGTCAACTGTGTTAAAGTGCCACTATTTAGGCCTAGAAGGGGCTGCTGGAGGGGGAAGGTACCACTAACATAGATACATTTGCGATAGTGTGATCAGATGAACCCGTTTGGGGCGAGATTGTGTATTTACAGCTTGAAAGATCCAGAATATTGGGAGAGTAGTCACAGCAGTCAAGAATATAGGTAGGATGGGAGATAAGTTGCTGTAGATCATTGAGAATGGAGAATGTGAGGGATTCAATCCCCTTACCATCCAAATGAGGGGGATTCAGCCATTCCCTCTGATGAATGTTAAAATACCCTATTTAGAGGATCTCAGCTTGCAAGTGAGAGGATTAGATGCCAGTCTCATGGCAGGAGTTTACTTAGTCAAAGAAAGATATAAAATTTATATAATTAGGAGAGCAATAGGCAAAACAGTAGAAAAGTATGGTAATTGAGAGACAGACATTGAGCCACATAACAAAGTCTGGGGACCCAAGGTCCTCAAGGCATGCAACAGGTGTGTTGATGTTGGAATAAGCACAGACGCCACCTTTGAACCGGGATTATGAGTGGGGGTTATAGTTGGATATGAAGAAGGGGCTAGTGAGAACATCATTCAACAATTGGGTCAGAGTTAAGTAAGATATTATAAGAGGTACGAGACAGATAGTTTTCAACAGAAGAGAAGTTACCTGACAGACCATGAATGTTGGTATAGCGAAAAGAAAAAGAATGTCTATCAGAGAGGGAAAGGTCATAGTCACGGTGATGTTGTATGGGTGCTGGGCATGGGCTATAATAGAGAATGTGATGAAGAGGATGGATTTGTTGGAAATTAAATGTTTGAGGACAACTTGTGGTGTGAGTTACACTTTTTCTTTTATTAGAGGCTCCAGTCATTGGCAAAAGTCCACATCAGTGCCAGTCTTTAATTGAAATATAGAAAAGTTAATGAAAGGGAAAAAGAAGAGACAAAGGTAAATATTTACAAATTTTAGAGGAAATGAAAAGCCTCCCTTTTGAAAAGTGTCAGGTCATAGTTATTGGAAAAGACATGAGGCTTTAGAGAGTTCGAAAGCTTCAAGGAGTGGGGATAAAACAATTATCAAAATGGATTGCCCATGAGTTACCAATGGCCACAAGGTAATCTTGTGATGCAGCAGCTTGCTGAGCATTGAGTGGTGTAGCTAGTGGTGAGGGCTCACATGTAACCAGCTCTTGGGAGTAAAACCCAAAGTAATACCTATAGAAGAGGGAAAGTGAACCAATATTGCAACATAGGGCAAGTGGGTCAAGTTTTGAAGTTAGCTTGGGAGAGTTGATAAGTCAGACCACTTTTGACTCGACTCTGTCGAGTAAGGTTACAGAGCAAGGAGCCTCCTAGATGTGAGAGCACTACTCCAAACAAGGACAGATCAATCCTTTGTATAAACGGAGCAACTGTTCGGAAGAAAGAAATTTTGACACCTAACCTGGACTCCCAGTAATACCAAGGATGCTCATTGAGTCAAGAGGTGGAATTACAGGACTGTCAAAGGAAGGAAAAAAGTTGTAAGGAATTTTTGATAAAGAAACGGTCAGAAACTAGGTCTTGGAGGCATTAAACTTAACCAGATTTTGTCTACCACACTGAGATTTCCTCTCCAAGTCTGACTTTATTGAGGAAGTTGTGTCAAGACAAAATGTAGATCAAGTGTGAGAAGGAACAGAATTGAAGGATGTGGAAGAATGCAGTGTTTTATCATCTCTGTATGAGTGCATTTGTTTATTTGTGGAAGAAAGGACATCGTTGATAAAAAGGAGAAAAAGTGTAAGATGGAACAGAGCTATGAGGGACCCCATTACTGATGGAGAAAGGAAGAGAGCCTGATCCACCAACTGCCATGGAAATAGATTGGCCTGAGAGTAAGCTAAATATGAGGGAGCAAAGTGAAGGAGTGAAGCCAAAAGAGTGGAGCATAGAGATGAAACCTTGATGCCACACCCTGTCAAGAGCTTTGGACAAGTCAAGGGAACTACATAAGATTCCCCAAAATCTTTCAGGGATGATGACCAGTCATTAGTAAGATAGGAAAGAATATCACCAGTGGTTCTCACCTTACAGAAGCCATACTGATGATCATAGAGAAGACTGAGATTTAGGATGTTTGAGGAAATGGAAGCGGAGGAGGGATTTAAAGACTTTGGAAATGGTAGATGTCAAAACAAGAGGACAATAATTATAGAGGTCAGAATGGTCAACCTTCTTAGGGATGGGATGTACCATCGCATGCTTCCAGGGAGAAGGAAAAGTTCTGACTTTTAAACAGAAAGGAAACAGACGAGCAAGCATAATGCAAGTTCAGAGGCACACTTTTTCAGTGCACGGTCATGGATGCCATTAGGACCATAAGCCTTGCTTGTGTCCAGAGAGAGAGGCATTTTTTTGACAGTTCAAAAGGAGATAAAGGAGAGGAGCATGGGATTAGCAAGAGGAGCATCAGGGGGTGAAGGAAGTCATCCAAGGTGGAGTTTGACAAGAAAAGAGAACTGAAGAGAGTTGCTTTGTCTATGGGAGAGACAGCTATAATACCGTCAGAATGGAAAAGTGAAAGAAAGATGGAGCGACAAAAGTTGTTAGTGATGCCCCTAGCAAAAGAGTAGAAAGACCTGTCGGTGGATGATGAGGAATGGTTATCACACTTCCTTTGAATAAAGGAATGTTTTGCCTCACAGATAACATACTTGCAATGATTACGGACAGTAATAAATGCTGATTGTGAGTCGGAGGAAGGAGTCATTTTGAAGGGAGATGGAATAAATGCTTCCATTCCCACAACAATGACCTCTGCAATGCATTTGGCAGACATAGAAGCATCACCACATAAACTAATTTCCTCAAGGATAGTCAGAAAAGAATTTTTGTAAGTTATTCTAGTCACCTTTGTTGAGGTGGTGTCATTAAAAGACATACATTTATTAGAGTGTGATCAGATGAACCAATTTGGATGAGATTGTGTAGCTACAGTTTGAAGGATTAGAGATGAAAAACAGATCCAAAATATCAGGAGAGTGGTCAGGAGATTGGAGAACGTGTGGGTTTCATTCCCCCACCATCCATATGGGAGGGGTTCAACGGTTCCCTATAGTGAACGTTGAAATCCCAAAAGTGGAGGATTTCAGCTTGTGGGTTAGTGGATGTCATGGTCTCATGGGAGGGATTTAGATAGTCGTAGAAAGATGTAACATATGTAGAATTAGGAGAGCTGTAGGCAAAGCAAGGGAGGAGCATAGTAGTTAGGGAATAGATCTTGAGCCAGATAACATTAAAGTTTGGTTACTCAGGGCCCTCGAGGCATGCAACAGATGTGTTGATGTTGGAATAAGCACAGACACCATCTTTGAACCGGTGGCTGCAGATTATAAATGGATACGAGAAGGGGCTAATCAGAAAATCATTAGACAGTAGTATATCAGAGAGAAGTAAGATATTAGGAGATTTACTAGACAGATGGTGTTCAGCGGAAGAAAGATTACGAGAGTGACCACAAATGTTGGTATAGTGAACAGAAAAAGAGGCAGGTCTATCAGAGAGGGAGGGGTTGTGGAAGGGGCTAGCACTACTATTGTCTGAGCCCTCCATCTCATTAGCAGTAGAGGTAGGCAGAAACCCATTGATTCTTGACACCCTGTGATACTAGGGACTAGGGGGCCATAGGTTTGTTGGACTGTATCATGATTATATTTAAAAACCAAATGGGTAGAGAGAAGATGGCAAGAGAACTTATGAGAACAAAATTAATGAGGTTTGAGTAGGTGTATGGCGCTTGTAAGAAGATGACAGGCCAAAGCCAGTAGTTTCATTTTGATGAGACAGAAAGTAAGACCAGCAATCCTAACATGGACAGTGCAAGTCAGTCAGGACAGTAGTACCACCCTGGGCAGCTGCTGTCAACAGCTTACTACCTAATGGATTGCTCCAAGGGTAAGGGATGGGATATTCCTTGAGGTAGCTGAGGTATTGGGAGGGGCCAATACACTACAACCTGAGCCCTCCCACTCAATGGCAGTAGAGTCACATAAGAAAGTGTGGTCATAGTTTACCTTAAATTTGCAGGGGTCATGAGAGGAGCCTTTACTTTACTACCTGAATCCTCCCTCCCTTTGGCAGCGGATTCACTGTATAGGTTACAGAAACATATATTTCTCACACACCTAAATACAGATTCCACCAGACTTGCCAGGTACCACCCTTCTTAGTCATCCTCCATGACAGTGCAAGAGACACACTATAACTAAAACTTCTAGGAAATAAAAAGAGCTCTGTTTTGAACAATGTAAAACTTAGATGAACTTTGTGTTTCTGAACTGTCAGAAAGCACTTATATTGCTTTATTTACAATACTATTGTTTTCTGCTGCCACATACGTTACATAGTTTCGATCCTGTGTTCATCAGGTTCTCTCATTAGCCACAAGTATAGGTTACTTTATATTGTTCTCTTCTTCAACCTAGACTGCTTTCTGCAGCCACATATAGTACATAGCTGTTGATCCTGCATTCATCAGGTTCTCTCATTAACCAAGAGTTTAGGTTTCTTTATATCTTTCTCCTCTCCCATCTAGACTGTATAGTTGAAGTTCTATCAATCTCTGATGGTTTATATACTTTATTCCCTCAATCTTACTAGTGTTTCTGCATTAACTCTCTAAACATTTTAAGCACCTCATTCACACATAACTGCATTCCTACATTCACAGGTACACACACTCATAGGCCATGTCCTTCCCTCCATCCACTGAGGCAAATATCACCAGCTCTAGGGTGACCTTTACTCCTGTTGGGTCTGTTGTAAGTAACGAATGCATTTAAACAGTTAACCATTTTGTCCTCGATATGATTATCCAGGAAGCTGTCAAACATTGGTAAGTGTAATAAATATGAAAAAGGAATATAATTTTGCAGCACGCCATCTGTTTCATGTAATGTTTCTCAGTTTACAGCACGTTAACAAAAGTATGGTGTTTGCTGTAGGGTGGCGGTGTGCATAGTGAGATGTGATGTCAGGAGTAGTGGTGGGGTCAGCACCCTACAGGTGCACCCATTTATGGTGGTGAGTAAGCAAAACAAAGATACAAAGGAATATAAAAAGCAGCAGACCACTGGGTCCTTTCGAGCTGCTTGTGATAGTGGAGGATATCAGAAACTTACAGATTAGTGTAGTTAACGTTAGATTATAAGTCATTGTAACTAAGGAGGTGCAATTATGTAAGACGTGGACTTGAAGCGAAGTGTTTATCAAGTCTCTATTCAACGTGTCTATAGTACTGCTTTCAATCACTCTAATTGCCAAGTCGTTCCTTAAGTCAACAATCGTGATGAAGAAAAACTACTACACCTCATTCGGGGTAAAACGTTTGCCCACGAGTCTGTAACGATTATTTCGAGAAAAACAGATCACATCTCTTTTCTAAGCTAAATTGATTCAGATTGTTTAATCCGCTCTCATTCGATTTGTTTCTTAGTCCGTGAATTATCTCTGTAGCTCGACGCTGTACTCTATCTAGTCTGTCTATGCTTTTTTTGTTAGGGTGACTAAAACAACTGAATATTCAAGATGTGGACGACCGAATGAATCGTAAAGAGTAAGGATGATTTCCCTGGAATTGAAGGCTCTATTTATTAATCCGAAAATTTTGTTCGTTCTTTTCACTGCTTCTGTGCCATGCTTACTTGACTAAGGTCACCAGAGGTTATTACGCCCATTTTTTTTTTTCTCACTTGACATGCCGTTCAGCAGAATGTATGAATCGTAACTTGCCTTTTCGTTTGTACTACCGATATGTAAAACTTTGCACTCACCGATATTAAAATTCATTTATACAGTCTTTGTAATAGGAATGTAGATGCCACAATGTGGTGGTGGTTTGGTTTGGATAAAGTAATAACAGGTTAATGCATTCTGTCCGCTGCGTCATGTAGAAATGTGACCTGTGGTCCCTGTTAGCTTTTGCAATACCTAGAGCATGAAAATGATTGCCGCTATATGTTAGGAAACGTGATTTATTCCAGCTCATGTGATGATCTTAGTAATATGATGGGTTTGATAAGAGACCATAGATTACAATCACATGAGGCAAATTTAATAAACTAGTAAAATGGGTATGAATAACAAAATGCTTGTGTGCCCCCACCACTAGCTAGACCACGGAATACTCGGCAAGCTGCTGCGTCACATGATTATTGTGTGGCCA
>JAYMFT010383255.1:0-20355 GCA_038088735.1 Panulirus argus
AATACGTGGGAAGTATTCTTTCTCCCCTATCCCCTGGGATATATATATATATATATATATATATATATATATATATTCACCATTGTCGACTTGAGATAGATTCAATATTTTTGTCCCATGGGTTAGGACGTAAAAGAATATCCGCAACAGATGACAGCATATTTATGAATACGTACTGTGACTGGTTCGTGATGCAGACGTAAACACACAAAACTAAATCCGTATTCTTGTTCGGATGCACAGTCCGAATTACTCTACTTGTGTTAAAGTCTAAGTATTTAATAATAGAAGAATGTAATATTTTTAAGAAATGCTGTATATATTTTCCAGCTATTACCTTTTGTTTGATTTTTATTGTCCTTATCATTATACAGCACAGGGATATTTCAGTTTATAAGTAAATTTGAAGCCGAAGTCAATAATGATACATTCGGACCGTTGTCCACAAAAATACTGATAGTTTACGTCAAATCATGGGAACCAGATGGTAATCAGACTACATATATTGAAGGTTCCCTCTCCTTTTACCATAGGTCCAGTCCAGAGTCATTAACGTAACACATTTTCAGACAACGTAGGAGGTAAGATAGCCTGTACCTTTTAAAATGTACGGAGAAGTTTCTTACACTGGTGCAAGGATTATTGCCATATGGCAGTAATTAGATGCAGGCAGTACTTCATGTGAACCATATGGTATTATTGCCTTATTCTTTTGGAGATCCGACAATTTTTTGTTAGGATAGGTGTGGTTTGGAGTCTTTTATTTTTTCCCCGATTGTTTTTGATGTCTTTTGAACGATTCTGCCCTTCATTTCTATCGCAATTCTTTTTATGATTTCCCCCACCCAAAACCCAGGTTTCCACTGAGGGTCCCCCATTATCGTTGGATAAGGGAGGGGGGGTATATATTAAAAGGTAGGGATCTGTGGTAGAAATAAAGGTCAGTGTCGTGTAAAACACATCAAACAGGTGGGTGCCCGAAACGGCTTATTTTACCGAACCAAATGATAGACACTGAAAACAGAACGAATGTCACAGTTTTGAGTAATCATAAATCATTGGAGACTTCACACGGAATAAGGGCGGTAATGATAGTCAGACTGTGGTTTGAATTATTGTAATTTCACCCTGGAGATTAAAGAGAAACAGACACAATAGTTACAGTAAATTCAGTCTTATAGAACCACACTCGTCTTAACCCTTTTAAGTTATTTTCTATGAGCTGAAGCTTTAGAATACTGTACTGTATTTTTTTTTTTTTACTGATGTGATGCTTATCAATAAAAATGCCCAAGTTACTTTTTCATCCCATCTGCTTTTCTGAACATCTTTCACTAAACTTAGAATTTTGTGTTACATAGGAAATTCTATATTTCAAACCATTATTGATAGAATGGACTACATGTGATATGCATAGGTTCACTTAGGAATTCTATAAGGTGTGTATTGCATTTTGCTTAAGAAATACAATAAAATGAATTGGGTAAATGATTGACTTAAATTAGAGCTGGACACATAAGTTTACTGTAAGACAGAAATGAAGCAGTTAGCAACTGTGATCATAGACATTTATGTATTTTAGGAAATTATATATAGTTTGCCTAAGGTTATAATGATAATGTGCTAATGTGTTTAAGTGTATGCACTAAATGGGTATCTTCATATCTCTAATCTACCTATGTTGTAATGTACCAGAATTAGATTTTTCATGTGAAAGGGTAACATTTGACACCAGTTTAACCACAATAGGAATCAGGACATTAATACACAAAACAAAAGGATTTATGTCTCTTTTATGCTTTAGCAACGAATACATTAAGTTTTTCTTAGGTTTAGAGTATCTCGTGCAAGATTAAGCTATTTGTTTTATTCACTTAAACATTATAGATCAGTAACACTGGTAATTGTATACTTTAGCTAACAGCAAATGATTGGCATAAATGTCTGATTGAATAGTATTACATGACTAAATCAATGATTATATTTCAGTTATTGGAAGCCAGAATCATATTGTTGATGACATTTGAACTAAAGTTCTTTAAGAAGAAGTAAGAGGTAAAATGGGAGTCAAACCAGAGATGTATTTGTGTTTAGTGATTCACTTCACTAATTCACTGCTTGCTGAAGGATCGTTGCCATTTGTAATAAACACTTGGTCTTTTACAGATGCCACTGAAAAAGGTTAGACCATCTTTTCTGTTCATTTCTTATCTTAGCTTGGTTAGGTCATTAATCCACATGCACTAGATGTGGCTCATTTCTTACAGTCAGTGGATTCTCAAATAAGAAAAAAATGGATGTTTAATGTGTTATTTGGCTTTGTGAAAATATTCATTGTGACTTACAATTGTGTGCACAGGCTCTAGCCAAAACATTTTATTCTTAGATTAGCATCAGGACAGTCATTTACTTTTATGTATAATTTTGTATGATAGGTTTATTACTGTGGATCTTATTATTCTTGTAAATATTTTTGACTGATCTGCATATGGGAGAAGTTTAGAATAAGTTTACTGTCAAAATATCAATTAGGACAAGATTAGAAGTTAGTTAATGCTGAGGAAGTGGTTGATACAGTGATACAAGGTAATGAAACTCCTGTTAGGGTAATTTTGAGGGTATTTCTGACAGTTGTTTTCTAAATGATTTATAACCTTGGTATCCTTTAGAGTGCATGGTAGAATGCTGGTGTTACTGATTTTTTACAAACCAGCCAGTGGAGATGATTTCCTTTTCAGACGCTTGTATAAATTGATATGTTCTCTGATGATTTAAACATGGCATGCCTGTATCTCCCCAGTTTTGTCTGTCCATCTCTTCCTAATATCTCAACTGTTGTAAATTGAAATTACATTAAGCATGTTTTACCTGTAAAAGTATAGATATAACAAAATGGTTGAATTAGGCCTGTTTTTTTTTTATATCACAGCATGGACCACATTATATAAAGAGGGCGGCTCAGCACTAGATGCTGTTGAGAAAGGATGCACAGTATGTGAAGAATTACAGTGTGATGGTTCAGTAGGGTTTGGTGGCAGCCCTGATGAAAATGGAGAAACCACCTTGGATGCTATGATAATTGATGGGTAAGGATGATATCCTGCTAATGAGGCTGCAAATGTGTATACACAAATAGTGTACAAAGCAGCAGTACAGATACACAATAATTTCCATTTCCTTGTATATTGCATTAAAAGTCTGCCAGTACAGGTATGATTGATGATTGTGTAATGTACACTTGTTGTTGAATATGAGGGTGTACATTGCTAAAAGTTGATAATGTAATGCTCATTTTTTTATATTACTACATTTTATGTTGTTTGATTGATTGTCCTTTCTGTTTTTAAGCCCAGTTCCTGTTTGACTGATTCTTGCTTTTTTATGGCTTAAAGTGGCTGATTTAACAGACTGAAGCATAGAATTGGTATTAATGAGGAAAAGTTTAACTTTGTTGCTATGAGACAAGAAATTGACTGATTAACTTCAGGATGATGATAATTAACTTTGGCATGAAGATAGGGGTTTTAGATTGAATTTTCTGGGTAAGAAAATACCATACAATATTTGTGTTCAAATGCAGAATTATTTTATCTTTTTTTCAATTCAAGTACATGTAGCTTTTAAGAATTTTCCTGTGGAAAAGATTTAATAGTGCTAAGTTTATGAGTAGGTGGAGGTGAAGCATAGGTTAAAGTTGATGTTTTATTTCAGATAATTCAATTTTTGATTATTTTAAACAGGAAAACACGTGATGTTGGAGCAGTTGGTTCATTACGAAGAGTGAAGAGTGCCATCTCAGTTGCACGTAAAGTGATGGAACACACTACTCACACTTTACTTGTGGGAGACCAAGCAACAGAGTTTGCTCTTATGATGGGTTTTCAAGAAGAAAACTTAACAACTAGTGCTTCTGCTGAACTGTACAACAAATGGGTGGAAGGGTCATGTCAGCCAAATTACTGGGAAAATGTGATGCCAGACCCCAAAACTTCATGTGGACCTTACCATCCAGTAGATACTAAAGGAACAAGTTTTCAATGCTGTGAAAAAGATAAAAAGGAAAATTTTAATGTTTGGAACCATGATACTATAGGAATGATAGCTATAGATTCAAAAGGACATATAGCTGGTGGGACATCGACTAATGGTGCCACTTATAAGGTACCTGGGAGGGTTGGAGACTCACCAATTCCAGGTAGTGGTGCATATGTTGATGAATTTGTAGGAGGTGCTTCAGCTACTGGTGATGGAGATGTGATGATGCGCTTTATGCCAGCTTTGTATACTGTGGAAGGAATGCGATCAGGTCTTACACCCCATATGGCTGCTGAAATGGCTTTAATGCAAATTGTCTTTTACTATCCACATTTTATGGGTGCTGTTGTAGCTACAACTATTAATGGAGAATATGGGGCAGCTTGTCATGGCTTGGACAAATTCCCTTATGCGGTGGCTAATCCTGAGTTACAATCAGTGACTGTGATGACTGTTCCTTGCCTACCTGTGAAAAAATAATTCACATAATTGTATTTTACTGACTGTATTGAATTATTTTTTTTCATATTTAGAAAGCTGTTTTCCAAATTCTTGCATTGGGTAATGTAAATTGTCACAAGAGTGCTTAGATTTTGTCTTTTGGACTTGCATTTATATTTTTTATGTAATACATTGCATAAGTTTTAAGTTTCCACCTATAATCTTACTTAATTATACCTGGGGATAGGGGAGAAAGAATACCAACCATATATTCCCTGCATATTGTAGAAGGCGACTAAAAAGGATGAGAGTAGGGGGGCTGGAAATTCTACCCCCCCCCTTTTTTTTTTTACTTTTCCAAAAGAAGGAACAGAGAATGGGACCAAGTGAGGATTTTCCCTCTAAGAAGTACTGTATCGGTGAAATGTATTTTTATCATAGATTTTTACTCTCATTATTATTTTTTATTTAATATCATTATTATTATGATTTTTTTTTTTATTTTCATAATTTTTTGTTCCTCACATCAGTGAGGTAGTGCCAGGAATGGATGACGAACAGCTGCATCCTCTTACTTACATTTCCTGTCGTGTGTGATGCACTGAAACCACAGCTGTCTGTGCACAACCAGGCCCCACGGCTCTTTCCATGTTTTACCCTGGACGCCTCACATGCCCTGGTTCAGTCCACTGACAGCATGTCAATCCCAGAACACCACATTGCTTCCATGTTTGCATTTGCTACCTTTCATTGAAAAGTAAAACAACCATGTTTTAAAGCACACATCAGAAGTACAGAATCTTCAGTTGGTAATTTTTGGTATAATGTACATTACATATTATTATTGTTATTATTTTTATCATATTGACGAGAAACTGAATTATCTGTAATATATTTCGAAGTGTCTTTTTATTGATAAATACAAGATTACTTGCTAGTGCTGTATTAAATTCAACGATACATTAAACAGCTCTATATGTGACATGTTAGATAAAAAGACTCTATACTGGTGATGGTAACAGTTCAGTCATATTCAATAAAAAAACTTCTCTACTGGTATAATGTACATCACATATTATTGTTATTATTATTTTTATCATATTGACTGGAGAAACTGAATTATCTGTAATATAATTTGAAGTGTCTTTGTGTTGATAAGTACAAGATTACTTGCTAGTGCTGTATTAAATTCTGCAATACATTAACAGCGCTCTATATGTGACATGTTAGATAAAAAAGACTACTATACCAGTGATGGTAACAGTTCAGTTATATTAGATAAAAAAACTTCTATACTGGTGATGGTAACAGTTCAGTCATAAGTTCATGCTTGATTATGTAATTATCTTTGAAACCTAAGGTTGCTTTAAATGAGTTCCTGATTTATATCTACACTTGCCACATCTTTAACCACCAAGTTTTCACTCTGGTGTACCAGTTCAACAGTATTTAGATAAACATGAAAGTATATAATTACCACATCTGATGTTGTGGGAAAACTTAATCCTTCTCCTTTCATTGAAAAGTAAAACAAGCATTTTAATGCAAATGTAGATATCAGAAGGAGAGAATCTGTGTCGGGTAATTTTTAGTTTAGTTTACATCATATATGATTTACTGTTGCAGGATTTTATAGCTAGAATAGTTTTTCTAGTTTGTGTTATAGACTATGATGAGTCTTGCATTCTCCTGATTTGAATTTTTTCTACTTATGTAGAATAACCATTAAACGATGAAATTTCATTAAATAATTGGAAAGGATTTAGGTGTTCTAGAACTATGAACTTTAATAACCTGTGGAAATTTTCTTTTGTCTTTCTTCGTTTGTTTCCTGGTGCTACCTGACTGACGCGGGAAACAGCGATCAATTATTATAAATAAATAGATAAATCTATCATTATAAATGTAATTTTTTTTCCATGGGATGGATCAGGTACATGAAGCCTTTGAAAGTACTCATACATGTCCTCAACCCATGCCTAGTGTGTTCAGGTAAAATATGGACTTCCACACATAAAAAAGTGCTTCTTTTATATTTTTCTCACCTAGTTGATTTGTCATGCAAGATCAATATCATTCACACTACTTCTTTGTACAAAATGATCACATCACATTTGATTTTTAATCATTCCTCTAATATCTTTATCTGAAGTATCCCTAGTCCTAATCAAGTCTCCCACTGTATCTATTCATATCTTTCACAGTCTGCTTCTCCTTGTGCCTTCAACTGTATTACTTTATATCTTCTTGACCGACCTCACATCTGCCATAGTTTTTCATGGCATATTAGTAGTGCTGGCCATAGCATATATATGCTGCTTACTTACTTCCTGCCCCAGGAGTCCTTTTATCCTTATGAGGCTCCTGTAGCACTCTGAAACTGGCCATGTCCATTAGTCAGGACCACAAGTCATAAAGTGTCATGATGTACATGAATAGTAAGTGGGCTGGTAAGACTGTGTTGTGAGGTCGTTTGTTTAGTTCTTGTTAGTTATTGTAGTGTGCATGTGTTTTGTCAGTATTATATCTGTTAGGGGTGGGAGGATTTGTGGCTAGATGCTACTGAAAAGTGTGGCAAGGGTAAGCTTTTTATTTCTAAGAGGTGGTAGGTGGTTAGTAATAAGAGTTGCTTGGGCATAAGGGTCTAGTGCTGTTGGATAGAATTGAGAGCCAAACACGTTCAGGCAGAACTGTATTGGGGGGATCTTTGTTTCACTGTGAAGGTGTTGAGTGTTTCTTGTTGCAAGGCAAGCCAGTGATTGTTTTGATATATTTGCTTTTGAGAGGATGGAAGACAAGGCATGCGAGGCATAGTTTTAAGTGGAGTAGGTGAATTTTTTATAGATGTTAAGGCGTTCTTTTTCTTGTCCAAAGCTGGTCCCACATAGCGCTCTTAGGGCATTTTTGGTTAGAGCGTTGCTTTTTTCTTGATGTTATTGGTGTAGGGAGTGAGTGTCATGTGTCGTATGTGATGCCTAGAATGACTGGAGCTTTATTTAGTGGAAGAGACAGCCCATTCAGAGTGAATGACGGATGTGAGCTGGATTCGTGTCTGTTTATGGTTAAAATAGTGATTAAAGACTTTTGTGGAGATGCAGACATTCTGTTCTGGCTGAGTCATTGTTCCAACTGCATAATGTCCTGCTACATGTTTGGTGTTCCTACAGTGGTGTCATGGATTGTGAGATCATTTGCTTATGAAAGGATCTTCTTGAGGTTTGCCTGAGGTAATGTGAGGTCATGTAGGAAGAGATCGTGAAGAAGGTTGGAGAAAGAACCAGGTGTTTATACACCTTCATTCCAAGTTATACAATAACAATGAATAAATTTTTGAAATTTCCATTTTTTTTTTATCTTCAGCAAGAAAGGAAAAAGCTGCCGTAAACCTGGAAATACTGAAAAAGCTACTTTTTTGTTTTTCCTCCAAGGGACCTTGAGCAATATGTGCGGGGTCATAGGTAAAGATAATGTCCGCTTTCGTCTAACACAAAGGACAATATCGAAGATGTTCAGTCGAAGTCGTCTTTACAGCGCTCAAAAGTGGTAATGGTGGAAAAAAAAAAAGTCGCATTTTTTCTTTTACCAAAAATGACTGAAACTGACTTTCATGGTCAAAAGCTGAGACGATATCTCTTCTTATCAAAATACTAGGATCATATAGGAGACATCTGAGAGGGATACCAATTGGTAACAAAAGAAAAAAACTTTTTTTTTGAAAACACATTTAGCATGTTTGTCTGGCAAAATAGTGGGAGTTCTTACTCACCCTGAAATAAAGATATTGACCAAATCGAATCTCATCCATGTGAGATGAATAAACGGCAGATAAATTGATAAAGTAGGATGGTAGACAGAGGCGGCATCAGTGTAACGGTAGTCATTCTTGTCTACCGATAGCCGGCCACCAGAGTGCGACCACCTACTGAATGAGAGGGACGTGCTCGCCTGCCAGAGGGTTACTGTCGTTAGGGCTTTGGAGGGACTCGAAGGTTCCAGGCGCGAGAGATAGGTGTGGAACGCTGCTTCTGGGGGATTAGGTAAGTTAAGATGAAAGTGTAAAAGTTAAGTGAAAGTGTCATGTGAGAACAAGTAATTAGAGGACCACATCCAAGATTATCCTCTTTACGAATTGGCAAGTGACTTGTATGAATCAGGTGAAGAGAAATGTTTCACCCGTTTAGTACATCATAATGGCTTTAAGTAAGTTCTTTCTCTGGTAGCGACAAGTGGAGACCGTAATTTGCCGGAGGGAAGGTACGAACGCTGTTGCTTAACGGTGAATAAGGAACAACAATATGGAGAGGATGAGAAAGCTCTTTAAGCAAAGAGTAAGAGTTTTGCAGATAAAGGGCAGAGGATAGAGCAACCACAGCAGTTTCCAAGTTTCAGTACCGGGAAACTTGACGATGTTGTAATTAATCACTAAACTAGTCTGGCAGGTTATCAGCGCTTAGCCAGCGGAAGATTACGGCAGTGTGTATGTGAGTATGTTGGACACTGTACACCCACCAGATGTTTACTAACTTGATTTAGACGAGGCTAGGTTAATAGCTCAATGTAACTTGGGTTGAGGAAGCGCATGGTGAACATATTTGTACCACAGTAAAAAGCTTGGACCCTGGGATGTAGAAATATGCGCTTGGGGGGGGGGGAGTCGTAATCAACTTCCTGTCCATTGTTTGTTTTCCTTTTGTCCCTAATGTCTGCAAATGTAGTTCATCAGCATAGAATACTGTTAGAATGTCTTTGTAGAAAATGTTTTCAAGTATTGTGTGGAGAGGATGACTGCTAGAGAGACGAGGTCTATCTCGTGTGCTGATGGCGTGTCTGGAATTATCCTAGCATTTCCTAGTGATAAACAAAATGACTCGCGTGTGTGCTTAAGAAAAGATTGTTACTGACATATATGTATGGATCACCCTCAGCACTCAATCATACAGCACGAGTGTGGTGATGTGTATATGTTGTGTGAGGTGAATGCAAGGCAATTTAGGAATAAGTATTCTGCGTCTTCAATATGGAAGTAGCATTTTGGGCAGGAGTCTTGAGATATGTTGAATCAATATCTGTGATATTGTAAAAATAGGTACTGTCCCGAGCGCTGACATTAAGTTCAGTTTGTATGTGTCTGGGAAGTGTGGTTTCAGATGGGTGTATATCTAGTTTGGTCAGGTTCGAGACTGAGTTGGGAGGGCAGTAGTTCAGCGCTTTTCGTGTCATTTCGATGTGTATATGTTTTGTCAATGTTGTGATTGGTGTGGTCGGGTGAGGGGGGGTGGGAGGGTTTGAGTTCTATGAGTGTAGGTCTTGAAGAGTGAGGGAAAGTTCTTATTTCTGCATGGGGTTGATGGTCAGAAATGAAGTGGTTTACATGGGTAGGATTTAGTGCTCTTGTAAGAAAAAGTGAGTACCAGTCATCATGAGAAGGAACTGTATTACGAGGATCTTTGTTTCGTTGTGTTGGTGGTTGTGTTTGTGATTGCTTGTGGGCCTGTGATTGTTCTGAGTATTCTGTCTGGTGTGGGTTGCAGTTTCGTTATATTATCTTTGGATAGGGTGGTTGACCAGGCAAGCTTAATATATATATATATATATATATATATATATATATATATATATAATGAGAGTTTTGAAACTGCTTATGTGAGTACTCTCTTCAGTTTTCGTTGGAAATGAATGTCGATTAATATATACATTATTTCTACCAGTGCTCAGGTAAAATGTAACTGATTTCTCTTTACTAGGAAATAATGCTGATGCAATTATCTAATTCCACAGTCGTAAATCTTTCTACAAGGATTACCCTCTTTTCTATACGTCATGAAGTGGATTTTTTTTCTGTTCTGACTCAAGTGATTGTACTTCCACTTTTGTAAAGGTGTTCTCCCTTTTATCGATCAGCAGTTAATTCTTATAGGTTGGACTCTGCATTAGTATCTAGGAATTTCTTTTGCACATATCTTTGATTGTGTAACAGTGTATAAATTTTTCTATTCACTCCAACTTGAGTACACGAGAGCGTAAAACTTTGGGATAATACAGAAATCATATTTAAGGCTTGTGCCGGCTTTTGAACAGGAAATAGTATTCAGGAAGGCTATCTTCTTTTTTACGTACTTAACTTAAACATTTCGTCACAGAGATTGCACTATGAAGCTCAAATCCGTGGGATTCGTGTTCGTGATGACTCTGGTCACCACGGCGCCACTTGTACAAGGATTACTGCCAATGGCAATTTCCACATGGAACTTCCCAAACGCCACAGCAGAAGGTACGACCTTTATTCTGTTATCGATACTGATTTTTTTCTTATGTTAGCTGAGACGGCGCGGGCAACTGAGATCCTAATCAAGGCCATCCCATTAACGCTAAATATATATATATATATATATATATATATATATATATATATATACCCTAGCCTGAACCAGGTACTCATTTTATAGACCAACCCCTAGTGGTGGATAAACAGCTAGATTGACTGTGGACCGCCTGCCGCATCCGGGATTCGAACCTATGCGCTCGACCCTGGGCGGCCCGTGAATGCGTCACGATTAGGAACGCTAACCGATACACCACGGGAGAAACTTCATAGCTTACAAGAGTCTGCTAAACTCAAAGCTATTTGCTACATGAATATGTTGGAACTCTGTTAATTATAAAAACCCTAAAGTAAAAAAATGTTCTTCAGATGAACGGAATGTTTTTGAGTGAGTATTTGCATGGAATTTCCTCGCTGAAACAAAGTTAAGACTCAGAAAATAAGCTTCTAAATACGTTTTCATTATGACCCACTTTATCTTAAACGAACTTAGGTTGTCTTATTATTTTTTTTTCTTTTTGTTTGCTTACCTGATGAAATATTCCACAAAATATTTCCTTGCAGCTTGGAATATCCTCCAGAATGCAGGTGGTTCTGCAGTGGACGCTGTTGAGAGAGGGTGTGGCTTCTGCGAAGAGTCGCCACATCTGTGTCGCAACTCGGTCGGCTTCGGTGGCAAACCTGATGAAAATGGAGAGACCACTTTGGACGCAATGATCATAGATGGGTAGGGGAAAGTTCCACACGGATCATGTGGATGTGCACGTTCACTTGTACATCATAAGAAATAAACACGAATGTACAGAATTGTTCAGGTAATTCATTTTTTGTACAGTCGCCTCACTCATGTGGAATGGTTCATGAGGATGATAAAGCACAGAGGTTCCATCTTTGTGCCTTGTGGAACACCACAGGTGAGGGACTTTGGAAGGTCGAGAGCTCCCTTCACTTTCAGATGGACGCTCTTTTATCCCTTGTCTTTCTGGGAAAGTAAGTTTTCACAGAGTAGTTCCGAAGAGGCTCCCCCCCCCCCGCTTTTTTTTTTGCTATGGTATGTTTACTTGTTCAGGTTGAGCTTGGAAAGCTTTACAGCCTGTATTTTGGTATTATATAAACACGTATTCCCGAAAAATTGTAGAATCCTTGATGAATACATATGATGAACTTCAAGGAGGCAGCCCTTGTAATAAGATTTCTTATACTGATAAATTGAGTGTATGTATATATACTTGGTTCTCCCCACTTTAATGAGAACGGAGTCTAGTTGTTGTAGATATAGTTAGATAGACAGATATATAGATAAAGAAGAACTGATATCGTCTTGGTCAGGAGATCAGGAACTGGGATACGAGTCATTAGTAATTCTAGTACAGCTGGAAAGTTTCTTTTTTTTTTTCTTGATAATGGCTCTAAGCAGCTTTCATTTATTCCTCTCAGGACGGTGCATGATATGGGCGCAGTTGGTGCACTGCGAAGAGTGAAGAACGCCATCTCAGTCGCACGGATGGTGATGGAACACACGCAACACACTCTGCTGGTGGGGGAACAGGCCACAGACTTCGCCGTCCGGATGGGCTTTAAGGAAGAAATCCTGACAACCAATCAGTCGCTGGAATCGTATGAAAAGTGGGTTGCTGGATCATGCCAGCCAAACAAATGGAAGAATGTAGAACCAGACCCAACCACTTCATGCGGACCTTACCGTCCAATAAACGCAAGGCCTTCGAAGCTGTGTAAAGGACAGGAAGTTAAAGAATACGATCCCGATGACCACGATACTATTGGAATGATAGCTATAGACAGAAATGGTCATATGTCTGCAGGAACCTCAACAAATGGCCTCAGACACAAGATACCTGGGAGAGTTGGCGACTCGCCCGTCCCGGGCAGTGGGGGCTACGTTGACAAGTTTGTCGGAGGAGCTGTAGCCACTGGTAACGGAGATGTGATGATGCGTTTTATGCCAACACTGGTTGCCGTAGAGTCGATGAGTTCTGGTCTTTCACCTGAAAAAGCTGCTGAGGGAGCTTTACGGAGAATGGCTCAATTTTATCCATCTTTTAAGGGTGCTATTATAGCAGTGAAGAATAATGGGGAATATGGTTCATCTTGCTATGGCTATACTACCTTCCCGTACACAGTAGTCAACTCGGAATCACAGTCAGTGACTCTGATAACAGCAAATTGCTTTGCATAAAAGATGAGTCTCTTAGACAGTGTTTGTATGACTTATATCTTAGGCTGCACCCAGGACACCACTTCCCAAGCCCATGGAAGTCGAGTTAGGTAGAAAACATCTTCCAAAATCTTCATCCAGTTCTCTGGATAAGTGACAAATATTTTTAACTTTCGACTGCGAATTGCCTAACATTCCTTTATATCTAATATCGGTGATCCTACCTCTCCTGTTTTCCTTCATTGTGTCCATCTAACTGCCTCTTTATCTATCTCTAGATCTGTACTCATTGCTACAACACTTGCTGGTTCCAGTTGGTACACCAGCCACTAAGCTGCAGGATGGGGCTTTACGTGGGTCAATGAACCCTCATACATAACATATCCTCTTGGGTTAACCACAGTAACTTATTTTGTTTGTATAACTTTGGCATTTGATTGGTTTGCTTTTTGGCTCCAGATTGATGACATTATATGCTTTATTCTGTAATAAAATGATGCAATTTTTGTTATTCGATCATTGAAAGCTGATCAGGTCACCTTTACTATTTTGTCTTCCGAAGTGGGCATATCTAGGAACCAACCTATCCTTGTCATAACTGTCTTTTGGAGGGCATGACCCCTGTAGCATGATAGTGAATAAAGCATAATATACGAAGAGGCTGAGAAAGTTCTTACGGCAAAGAGTGTAAAAATAACGTAGATAAAGGACTGCGGATAGAAAAGCCAAGGGATTTTCCAAATCTCGGTAAAGAAAGATGATGATGTACTTTGCTGTTGCCCACTGGACTAGGCTAGACTGACCACCGGCTGGCCTTCCATCACCGTTTCGTGAGCGTGGCTGGTCGATTGATTTCAGTCTGTCACTCGCTGTCCCCGTCTGCCTCCATCACGACCACACCATCAGCAGGTGGTAATGTCAAACGAGACTCAACATTTGCCTGTGAGCAGAGATCGTTTGGGCTCATATCTGGCAGGAATTTGGGATCAAAGGTGTAGATGAACATTTCTTATGGTGGATATATAACATTAGACTTTGGATATTTTGGAACTTTCATTAGAGTCTGTAAAGACTGATTATAAGATTTCACACGAGTTAAAACAATCCATATGCTCAAGAGGCATCCATTCTCTAGAGCTTAAGTTCATTTTCCTCTAAGTTCTTATATTATAGATTAAATGGTCTCTTAGATCTTTCGAGCAAGCAATATCTTTCTCAGTTTCTTGAAATCTCCATTTTCCTTAAAGAACTACACCTGTTAGTTGTGTTCTTTGAACTGCTAGAATGTGAAGGATTTATTTTTTACGGTATTCTCTCCAAGGATTGAGAATAAATTACCCCTTATTTGCTCACCTTAGGCAGAGGTTTAAGTCAGCTACTGGTACGTATCTGAACATAATATCTCTCATCTGTTCCTCATCTCCCATATTACAGCTTAATTCTCACTTTTTCAAAACTTCGGAAAAGGTCACTAACTAAAACCTTTGCCTTAAACAGGGTACTGGATACCGAAGTAACTCACCAACTTGGTTAGGATTTGTGGAGTAAATCAGAGTTTATAAGACATTTTTTTTTTTCTTCATATTTTATTGTTGACATATGTGTGTATATATACAGGGTTGATCCGGCAAGACCTCCACTCTTAACAATGTACCATGAAGGCAGTCTCGCCTACACACACACACACGAGCTTTCCATTCTTGGGAAATTTACACATTATCAAACAGCAAAATCGCAGGAAAGCTATTTTGCTTGCAAAGCATACCTGTTGGATCAGGAAGCCCACAGCACACGATTTTTACAGAGCTTTGCCTCCATGAATACATGTCTTATAACAGCACCTGCTTATTGAGTATACCTTTGGTAAATCAGTTGCTCACAGAATAACCCTATGAGCAAGAAAATGCCCCTTAAATTGCACATTCTCGACAATTACTGGCTCTTAGAATACACATTAAAAACAGCAAAAGTTCTTGCAGACTATACCTTTTTAACAAGATTCCTGAAGAACGCTAATACTTGGAACACGTCCTGTCAACAACTGAGTTTGGAGTCTTCACCGCGACAATTCTCGTTGCCTCACTTCCTTAACACGAACGAACAAATTGCCCAAGAGGCTTGTTTTAACCCCCCACATGGGCTATGGACATTCGTCATGATCATCCAGCAACAACAAAGGACACTATTGCCACTCAACGAAGAAAAACTGTAGCTTTTACATCCGATGGAGGAAAGGTAACTCAGGCTGGCTGCGAAAAGCAGAACACGCAATTGCTGCCGCTGGGCCTGGCCAGCGAACGCTACTCACTCACTGTAGGCCAGCCTAAGCCAGGCAGAGCGTCAAGAGGGTCGAGACCTCCTCCTCCTCGAACGGTGTTTCGTTCACATCGAGCAGGAAGGGAGGTCGAACAGTTTCCCTTGGGCGTTTTGTCGTATACCAGATTTTCGTATGAATCCCACAAAACTATAATATAGCTAAGCTATTACTTCTGACTTACAACCGTAATGGAACATCAGATGACTCTACTAATCCTGATTTTTGGTCTCACCGCGGGAATTTTTTGAAAGAAATTTGATAAAAGAGTGATTCCAGCACTGAAACTTATGTGTTCCGCTTGATTACAAGTTTCAGAAAAAGCTAACACGAAACAAATGAGTGTCATTCATGAACGAGAGTATACGTCCCAACAAATGATTAGTTTACAGGAAAAGTGAAGAATAATCTAAGGAAATGAAGTCGTCTCTGTGTTATTGCTTCGTACGGCGACATTGCTTCGAGCTCGGGGCTGGGCGATGAGTCAAGTCATTCGGAGCTTCGGACCCTTCAGCCTTAGTGTCTCGCTTTGATTCCGAAGATGAAACGCTCTGGTTGCGGTATATCCCCTTGAACTTACTTTCGTTAAGAACCCTCAGTAACATTCAGATGCTTTATAGACACTTAAATTCGTATTTTACCGAGGGGAAATATATATATATATATATATATATATATATATATATATATATATATATATAGACTGTCAAGATATAAAATTTGCAGTGTAATCTTCGTGAAAACATCAATCACACCAGAATTGCAGTGGTTTGTTTTTTTCACTCATTTCGAGATATGAACGAATACGTCGTATGCATAACGTCCTATACACTATTACAGGAAATATAGTATCTTCATACACATGTAAAATAATACATTTGGATATCTGGGTCAGGGAAGCAGTGTTGGGTTGAACATCATTCGCCATCCCTCCTCCGTATGCCGAGTGATCTGACCAACACTATGACCATTTTTGGTACACGGGAAGTGAACTAGAAGTACTTACTTCATTTTGGTCATTTCGATATATGTATATATATATATGTGTATTCTACTGACGTAAGGAGAGTCCAGTCGTTAGAGTACTCACGCAAAAATTTTTTGTTCCCATGTGGCTCCTGTGTGGACCAGAACCACTAAATTTTTAAAGTCTTGAGAATTAAAAACTAAGCGTTTCTGATCACATCAACCATTGGAGCTCCGAGCCTTCCGCTCTCTTTGGTTCGTAGTCAAGTGTTCGAACGACTTCGGGTCCACCAAGTCGTTTGCCCAGGAATTCTGTTCCCATTGCCCTGTTCCCTAGTACGTCAGGTCTCATTAATCTTTTGCCCAGAAATTCTGAACCCATCGCCCGTTTTCCTAAGAATTCGGATCCCATTGCTCTCTTTCCTAAAAATTCAGATCCCATTGCTCTCTTACCTAAAAATTCTGAACCCATAGCCCTTTTCCCCAAAAATTCTGAGCCCATTGCTCTTTTCCCTAAAAATTCTGAACCCATTGCTCTTTTTCCTAAGAATTCTGAGCCCATAGCTCTCTTACCTAAAAATTCTGAGCCCATTGCTCTTTTTCCTAAGAATTCTGAGCCCATAGCTCTTTTTCCTAAGAATTCTGAGCCCATTGCTCTTTTTCCCAAGAATTCTGAGCCCATTGCTCTTTTTCCTAAGAATTCTGAGCCCATAGCTCTTTTCCCTAAAAATTCTGAGCCCATAGCTCTTTTCCCTAAAAATTCTGAGCCCATAGCTCTTTTCCCTAAAAATTCTGAGCCCATTGCTCTTTTCCCCAGAAATTCTGAACCCATCCTCTTCCCGAGGAACTCTGACCCCATTCTCTTTCCTAAGAACTCTGAACCCATTTTCTTTGAGATGAGAGTGGTGAAGAAGTCCTTCATCCCCTCGTGACTGACGTCTGCGTGCAAACCCCTGACGCTTCTCTTGGGTTTCGCGGCGAAAGAATCCTTTTGACTCTTGGGGGCTTCTCCAGCGTCGTCGGCGTAATCGTACTGTTTGGAGGAGGAGCTGATGATTTCCTCCTCCTCCTCCTTCTTCTTCTTCAGGCCGCCGCTCTCCTCTCCCTCCTCGGTCCACTCGTCACCGCTGCTGTTGTTCTTCTCGAACTCTCTCGAATCCTCGAAGTCGGTGAACTCCCCGGCGGATCTCTTGCCCAGGAACTCCGAGCCTATCCTCCTGACTCCGCGGTTGAGCAGCTGCTGATTGTGGTAGCGACCTCCCTGTCTGGACATGGCCATCAGGAAGTACCGCAACATAGACTCGTGGGAGGGTTCCGACAGCCTTTTCACCAGCAAGTCCTCGAGTTTATCTGCGGGCAAAGGAATAACTTCAGTTTGAGGAATTGCAAGGGAACAGGAAATCGTGGAGATTATTCATACGACAATCGACGTCTTCTACGAGGATCGACATTTCTGTTGACTGCTTGAAGTACATAAAAGTAGATATGTGATCAACAACTAATATGAAGCATTATGAAATTTCAAAATCAGTAATGCTTATGCTGAAGACATGAAACACAATCATGAAATTCGAAATCTAGAAGGATCAAAGTGGGGTTTGTAATACACACGCACTCATTTGGCTGAATTATCGGGAAATGGGGTCAAGACTTGCTATTTACATAGGTTCTTGCGGGAGATAATTCAGTGAAGAGCGCAGTTGTGATTACGTTGTCTGGAATAACCATGAGGAAGAGAAAGGTTAATATTAGCGGGATTGTGGTCAAGATGAACATTAACGTGAGTTTAAAGATGATGTTGAAAGTGAGGATGAAGATCGGCAGCAAAGAAGGAGGCGAAGATGTAGCTTGTGGAGAAGATGGTGAGACGATGATGACGGCTGGAGGACCACCTACCTGGGCGGGGCGGCGTGTGGAGGGTGGCGGAGAGCGCACAGTGGGAGGAGGCCAGGAAGAGGACGCACCATACCGGGCATGGCCACCCCGTCACCATCACACTACTCCTGCAATCACAGTGATCTGGTTACACGACGTCTGCAATCACAGTGGTCTGCTTACATAGTTCCTGCAATTAAAGTGAGCTTGTTTACACGAGAAAGGCAGACAACAGGAGGCCTGACTGGCCAACGACTGGGGTTATCTGTTAAAGAAAAAAAAAAAAAGAATTAGTTTAACTTGAATAGAAAATATGATTCCGCTTAGCATTTTTTTTAGCTATCACCGATCCCCCGCTGCTGCACATTAGCCTTCTACTGTCCCCGTTACCGCTGTCAGGAACGGCACCCTCCTTGCTAAGCTGGAGTCAGTAACAGCACCCACCCTGTCAAGCTGAAGTCAGGAACGGCATCCACCCTGTCAAGCTGGAGTCCGACAGGGCTAGCACCCACCTAGTCAAGCTGGGGTCAAAGCTGGCACCCACCCTGTCAAGCTGAAGTCAGCTCCGGAACCCACCCTGTCAAGCTGGAGTCAGGGCTGGCACCCACCCTGTCAAGCCGGAGTTAGACAGGGCCGGCACCCACCCTGTCAAGCTGGAGTCAGGAACGGCACCCACCCTGTCAAGCTGGAGTCAGGAACGGCACCCACCCTGTCAAGCTGGAGTCAGGAACGGTACCCACCCTGTCAAGTTCGTCTGTAACACGCCAAAGGTGACATGTCAAGACCGGTTTTCGACGAAACAAAAACACACTGAAAAGTTTTAGTTCTACTGAAATTCGGTTCAAGACTTTTTTTTCTTTATTTCTCCACCACGTTAAAGTCTTCACACTTTCCTATTCGCGGCTTTATCTTTCCTCTTTCCAATTCACCCCTATCTTTCTGATATACTGTAGACTATCGGTCACTTTAAACATACATAATAGTATGTATCTTTGTAATAGAACAAATACGAAGTGAACATTTACAGGCAGAGGACAATTCCTCATCTCCACAACGGATGGTCGTCAGATGAAACCCTAACATCAAAGTTTGTCTCCTCGTTGATTCTTCTGGTAGGCATGTACTCGAACCAAAGTGGATCATGACCGCTCGACTGGCGCTGCAACAAAAGTCCCTCAGCGGGACGGGAGTCAGTCAAGAACCAACGTTGCGCGGAGGTTGTGGTGTATGACGTACTCCAATCACACACACACACACACACACGGACTTAGGTTGGTGTGTGTGTGTGTGTGTGTGTGTGTGTGTGTGTTCATGCCTATGTGTGTATGGGCGCACGTGTATACATGTTTATGTACATCCGTATGTACACCTGCGTGCTTTGTGTATATGGGTGTGTTTCAGAGTGAGAATCAGTGTGTCAGTGTGTGTTAACGTCCGTATGAAGGTATGTCTGTATGTCTGTCTATACGCATGTGTTTATTACGTGTTTTGAAATGCGTTATGCTTTAGAAATTTTACACGGAAGAAAACTAGATAAAAACACTGATGCTTGGTTGCATATAGGTGGAGTGGGACTTAAGGATAGACAAACGTAGCCACTGTGGCTTCATGTGAGACCACATAAATCAGAAACATCAAAATATATCACTTGACAACCCTGGCCCACTCCATACGCTGAGCTCTATGGCCTGGGTCATCGCCCCACCACTGAGGGGTGGGGTCGGGGCTCTGCTGGTGGAGGGAGGAGGGGGGGGGAAGAGGCCTTGGGAGGAGGAGGTGGATGAGGAAGAGGCGGAGGAGGAGTGGTGTAGACAGACGCCACTGCCGAAAGATGGACAAATACTCAGCCGGTGAGAATTTTAGCATCGCCGACACCTGGTGGCCAATACTGGACTCTCACTCCCCCCTAGGCGCCTACCCCGTGTCTAGAGGGGGCGGTAATGTGAGGGGCGGCCAGCAGGGAAGAAAATTAAGTGAACTGTAAGTAGTAACGAACCGGAGCAAATACCAGAGAGAGAGAGAGAGAGAGAAAAGTGGTCCACATGGTGGGTGTGAGAGTTGTGTGTGTGTGTGTGTGTGGGTCGCAGAACGGAAGACAGTCCTGTGTGGGTGGTTGGCTGATATGTATCACATCCTAACACTACTATGTAGAGCAATGATATATATATATATATATATATATATATATATATATATATATATATATATATATATATATATATATAT
>JAYMFT010383266.1:0-20354 GCA_038088735.1 Panulirus argus
ATATATATATATATATATATATATATATATATATATATATATATATATATATATATATATATATATATACAATATAGTATTATATCATATATGATATCATTATCATTATAATTGATCGCTGTTTCCTGCGTCAGCATAGGTATGCACTTGCTCATGGACTGTTTATGACGTTCACAATGGTAGGTATAAAACTTCTGATATCTGTTTGAACGAGCTCTGATTGGAACAAGTCGATTGTGGTGACGCACGGCGGTGGTCCGTGGTGGAGGGCGTCAGGGGGATGTAGGCCTCTGTGACGGGGGTGTATATACCAGCAGTTTACTGCCAAACTGTCGTGTGAGCTCCGTGTTGATCGGAGAGAACGGACAGATTCAGGAAGACGTATGTGTGTGTGTGTGTGTGTGTGTGTGTGTGTTAACAGAATGTTCCTAACGCGGAAACTCTCACGACTGACAGAGTAAGCGTAAGTTATCGTACACGTCACTGCCGGCAACACTGAACAGCAAGATGTTACAGTAAATTGATATGGCAGTTACGGGGAAGTTGTCATAGTTGCTTCATGGTGAGTGGTTAAAATTACCGTTTTGTCATTACAAATAAAAACCATAAATAGTAATAACCTAACTTTAGTAATATTCGCACGGCAAGTTCCAGGAAGAATACACACGGGTAGAGTAAATGTGGTATAGAGAATCTTCAAGTCTCTCACAGAACGTAATGTTGAAACGAGATTTTCCTTGTGAAAAATATCGCAAGCAATAATTTTAGTCGGAGACAATGTACTGTTCCGCGCAGTCCCGTAAACAGAGGACATTGTCTACCTGCCGCGCTGACAAAGCTCACCAGCCGTGTTATTGGCTATATTAGAAATGTATTGTTTCTTAACTGAAGAGGTAGTAAGGTACTTAGCCGGAGTCGGTTCAGAAATGCCGGTAAGAGTCTCTCACTGAATGAGAATGATGGTGTCATTATCGCAAGGCAAAGCGCGTTGTGCTTCTGTACTATTAATTGTCCGTCCTTATGTCAGTCTGAGTAACCATCCTCAGCTTCACTTTACGATCCTTGAATAGGTTGGCTTTACCTATTAGTTTAACCCCTTGAAAGTCAAGTGAGAGGCCTGGCCATCATTATCAAAGGTTACACTACCGTATTCATGGCTTATACAATAGCGCTCAATGATCGTACCGTCGTGCTCAGGGGAGGGAGTAAATACCAGCGTGTTATAAGTAGCGTGCAGGTCTCTGGGTCCAAACGCTCACTTCGGATCAGTCAACATTTGCTAATTCTCGGTAATTTTCTTCGCGTGAAACTGTACACCGTGGAGACGTCCGAACACTCGAGATTAAGAGATGCCGACGGTTAAACACTGCAGAAATATCTAGCGGATTATTTGACAGTTACTTAACTTTCTCGTTTTATATTTTCAAAGCTCCAGTTATGGGCATGGTTCTCATCGAGATCAGGCCTTTAATGAGACATGTTAAGGGGTTAAACTTTGGATTATGAAACAAGTAAAAAAAAATAATCAAATAATATGATTTTGGAGAAGAACCTGCTTTTAAAAGGGGGGGGGGTAGGGGGAAGGAAGGAAGGTCGTAGTTATTAGGCAATTGATAAAAAAAGTAAAGATTCCAAAGCTTAGCAGCGCAAGGATAGAAACAAACATTACAACCACCTATCCTTGCGTTGCCACTAGTTACAAAGTAATCATGTGCTAAGTCTTGCGTGGTCTAGCGAATTATGGGTGCATACAAGCAGCCAGCTTTCGGATACAGAAACCATAACCAACACTGAGGCGCAAGGCAAGTGGGTAAAGTTTCGAGTCGGACTGGGAGAGGTAAGCCTGACCGTTTTGGATTCGACTTTGTAAATTGTACATATACTTAGATGATCCCTTTGTACATTCTTATCTACCGTTGTCCTTACGGGTCGTTCCGTTGTCCTCATGGGTCGTACCGTCTTGCTCAAGATTCATAACGTTATGATCAACACAGCACATCGACCTACATGAATTCAGCAGTTCGAGCGGACGGCAATATTGGCCCTGATCCAGCTTGTGCAGCAGCGCGGACAAGAACTAGGCTACACAGTGCACAACCTTGTGTCTGAAGGAACCTGGCTTTTATAAGCATTTCTCTGCCGGAAATACAAGTATGTGTTACTTGCATGATTAAATTCTACCATCGATGAAAACATTCACACTGCCGTGAAGCTGATAAGCTATTAATACAGGATTAAAACGATGCCACAGACTTGTTAGCCAACGGTACAAATAGTTTTTTTTTTCTGCAATGAAATATAGTAAACAGGAGTATGCATCCGGTAGAAAAAATTGGGAAGAATTGGGAGATAAAAATGGAGAGGAGCGAGGGAGAAAAATGTAAGGGAAGGATAGTGAGCGGAAGGAAAAAACTAAGAAATATGGAATATGAAAAAAAAAAGACATGTCAAAGGAGAGACACAGAGAAGAAGAAGAAGAAGAATGGAAGGAAGAGAATCTAAGATGGAACCTCGAGAGATTCCTGGGCCATAATCTGGGTGGTTGAACCGCTACCCGCCCTCCCGTCAGCCACTATACAGACTTCCCTCCCACCTGCCACAGCCGGCAGCGACCTGAGTGACGCCTGGCTATGTCAACACATACATAACTTTCAGGCCGGCAACGTCACCCGCAGGACGCGCCTGGTGTCTCCTGCAATACGGCGCCCTTCCTCAACCCGCAACAAAAAAATGTAGTGCCTAAATACTGACTTTTTTCTAAATGATATATATTTCTCTCTATACATATTCGCCATTTCCCGCATTGGCAAGGTAGCGTTAAGAAGAGAGGACTGAGCCTTAGAGGAAAAATCCTCACTTGGCCCACTTCTCTTCCTTTTTTAGAAAAGTGAAAACAGGAGAGCAGGATTTCCAGCCCGAAAAACATATTTCTTGGTACAATTAAATGACTGGACTTTAGGAGCAGTAATGCATGATATAATACATTAAATATTATGATGGATTTTGTGGCAGTAACAACCATATATTTCTATCAATCTCAATTGTGTCAATGTTAAAATTACATTTCTTCCTATCCATGCATTTAATCTTAAGACAGTTCAAGCAGCAGGCAAATGTTTAAAAACACAGTTGAACAGCTGTTTGTGAGCGTAAAGGTTTGCCAAACAGTTGGGCACGGGTTCTTGTCAATGGCAGTCCGTTCTCAGATATGCCATTACTGGCACAGGTCGAGTGTGTGTAAATCTAGTGCAGTGGGTTCTTTTAGGTGGATATGTGCGTTTTGTAAAATGTGATATACTGCTTCATAAAAAAAAAGAAGAGAGTGATCAACTTTGGCCTGTGAAAGCGATTATGGTCACAGAATTAATCTGAAGACCAGTGGGTGTTTAATTATTTTTTTCGACAAGTGGTTATAACATTTCCTCCTTAATCAAGATGCCCTCTCTGTAGTCGAATACCATACCATTCAACAAGAGTCAAATAAGTATTCCAAAATTTTAATCAATTCCCTATTATCAAGGTCAGTTAGTCTACTATGAGATTTTGATAATACAGTAGCTTCTAACAGGTCTCCCCACGAAATATAACCAACGAAGGATGTTAATGGCAAAGGGGCCATGTGTTTGCGTGTATAAAGACTCAACACGACTAAGTTTGGTGCTGGCTCCTGTCGATGACAGCCCGTTCTGGGGTGTACCTTTACTGGCACAGGTCGGGTGTGTGTATGTGTGCTCGGGTCCCCATCACAGGCTCGGTACGGTCCGTGTGCAACTGTACTGCAGTGAATTTTTACATAGACGTGTGAGTGTGTTGTTTTAAACTGTGATGAACTACATTTCAAGAACCAGGGAGATCGATCCAGGGACTGACGAAAAAAGTGAGACTGCATTTCCTAGTATGATCTACAGACTAATAAGATCAGAGGTAATGTAGATATGAAAACATATTTTAAACCATACACTTTAAAGTGTGTAATATAGATTACAATAACCTAAAAAAAAGAAAGTGAAAAGTAAAAAAGTAATAAAAACCTTACATAGTTATATTCAGCTAGTAAAAACGAATATATCCAGCAGAACAAACTATAAGAATTTTGCTCTGTTTCATATTCTTGGTGTATTAAATGACTTTATTTTTCCTGTGCAGCAATGCACTATTAAGACTCACGGACCAAGTCATTTCATCGATAAGAAAGTAACAAGTATTATTTTCAATGCAAGAATTTAAATATAAACATCGCATTTTCCTTCTGTGTTAAAGGACTCTGTTAAGCTTAAGCTGCTGGCAGCTACTGACAAGCACATGGACAGTTGTTGCTGATAAATAAAATATATGCAGCAAGAGTATCACCAGAGAAATCTCTCAAACACCTGAAGATGATGTACAAGACTTTTCGGTTGGTTGTTATAATAACTTGGGCGACTTCACTAACCTTAGGACTCTATATGAATTAAAGCCCAACCAATTTCTAAATTCGTCACCCCCGTTCCCTATGACAGGATCAATTTTTCATTTCTTTTACTTCAAATACTTACGTTTCATTCATTTTCTTGCATCTTTAGTGACGTATTTAGAGTCTAAACTGGACGTATGACTTTTACCTAATCTCAGCTCACGAGAACAGGTAAAATGATCATCGGTAATGCTGTTAACTACAACGAAGCGCACTTCATTAGATTCGCTCAAGTACTTTTTGTTGATACTTTAACTTTCTCAAACTGTAGACAGGAACCGACTCTTAACTGCCGATACCGACAGAGTTCATCCATTCTTGATACTTTTACCGTCGATCTTACTGTTGACAGACGATTCATATATGTTTACAGATGGTATACAAAATAACCGTACTTACCATAACTATCAATACAAAAACCGCATAAACTTAAACCTTCCTCTTATAAAATGTTAACCAAATCGCTGGTAGACAATCGGTTAATATCTATCTAAACTCCTGATATCTGATTACTGACACTCAAACGTCTGACATTCACACTTATGGTACAAAAAGCTATTGATTGAGTATTGTGTCTAAGCTGCTAATAACCAAACTACTGAAGCTATGATTGATGATACATAATAATGACGCCTACTTCACTGATAATTAAATTGATGGTAGAAAATGGCAATGATAACAGTAACTAAACACAATATCATGAAACTTACTTTGCAATAAAAGAACCAAGATGACAGCTTTAGCAAAAAATTTACGCAAGGGAAGAAAACGAAATAAATATGAATTTGAAATTACCTTGGCCACAGTCCTAAGATTTCTGTTCATTGGAAGGTGGAAGCGTCACCGTCATAGCCTAACTGTATAGTACACGACTTGTACAACCCTTACTCCACTGACTCATTTTCCTCACTCGTTTCGCTACTTTATAATGTTTAGAATATAATAACAAAAAGTTATCTCTATAAAGATTATCACCGACACTTTAGTTTTAGTGGTACTAAATTCTAATGATGGCATCACCATTCAGTGTAATATAACAAAGTACAAGCAACCATTCACAATTTTTCAGGAGTGAAATTAAGCTAGACACACTTCGGGTAGAGCTACCCCCATTCCCACACACTCATCAATGCACCAAGGACCTTAGTCATCTCATCCAGGAACACTTCATGAGTTTACAAGACGAAATACTCATACGAAAAGACACCACCGCTCTGTAAATAACTCGAGTCCTCAAGAGTTTCGTAACAACTGATTCAGGATTCGAATGTTTTTATGAATATTGATCTTTGAATTTTTAAGTCATTGAAAATCAGTTGAATACTGAATCCAGTCTATTCAGATTAATATGACGGAAATTTACCATATATTCTGAAATCAGAAGACGTTGTGGAAAAAATCGAACTTTGTTGCCTTGCTTCTGTCCTCAGTGGCGCCGCCATGCGTGAAAAAGTCGAATACATCAGACTCGTTTGTTGTTCATTGTTGTAATGAGCCCCATACATAGAAAGAGTGAATGCGATCTCAGAATTATCCTTAACACCTGAAGAAGATGTTATAAATTTTTTGGTTAGTAGATGTAGTATTTTGACGTCAAAGGCCTGGCCATTTAAAAGACCTTAAGCCCAGACAACTAACCATCCTTGTTGTGCAATATGCACTATGGTGTTATCTGACTGATTAATCAGGAAACCCGTTGTCTTACAATGTAAACAATACTGATTTCTTTCAATCAATGTATTATCATAGGTTAAACTATGTGGCATTACCTTATTTCCTTTAGGTCACAGTGTACAGTACTTAGTTTTGAAACATCCCACGGTTGGGTCCGCTAGGATGCAAAACAAATACGTATGTAGTTCATTTATGGAGTGTACTCATAATCTCTCGCATGGATCTGCCTCTCATCTTGTCGATACCTAGATATATCCAGCTGTTCATGGATGATCTCAACACCCGTGTGAAAGTTCGACTTCATTACTAAAGGCGTCGATCTTAAAACGCTAATCCTTCATCATCAAGGTCTCGACTTGAGTCACAGTGATCAAGGTCTTGAGTCATTGTAATCAATGTCTTGAGTCACAGTATCCAAAGTCTAGAATCACAGTAATCAAAGTCTCGACTTGAGTCACGGTAATCAACGTCTCGACTGAGTCACATTAATCAAGGTCTTGAGTCACAGTAACTAACGTCTCGACTTGAGTCACAGTGATCAAGGTCTTGACTTGAGTCAAAGTAATCAAGGTCTTGACTTGAGTCACAGTTGCTTCATCTACGGCACCTGAAGGCCGTCGTGCCTAAGGGTCATCCTCGAGACTCTCCCGGCCGCACTTGAACTCTTTCGCCCACCATGTCATTGGATTAATCTTTATTTTCGTAAATCACCTTGGTGCTACACAGCCTACCATTCCTCTTGGGTTCATTCGCATCACTCGTCACCTACTTCAGTCCTAGTTTAAATATCCTCAGTTAAAAGTGGCAGGAAACGTGCTACATATCGTCGAAAGCAGAAAAATCAGGTTTTCTGATGAACTGCTCAGGTTAATGGCAGCAAGAACTCATAATTAGCCCAAAAGCAGCACATACAGAGACTCGGTCAAGCCAGAACCTATGTGGTTCATCGGCACATTCTGCAAGGGCTAGGAGTACCGCTGCTCAACCCAGCCAGAATACCAACTTATCGGTTAACTTTTGAACATTTTCTGTTTCTACGGATGATTTCTTGATTATCAACTGACAAACACAATAATGTCTGTATAGCTTATCTACTCGGTTAGTTATGAATGCTGTGGAAAGACTGATCATGGAATAAATTTGTATTTAATAATCATAAACTGGTACCCCGCTGGCATAAGCTCTGAGGCAGACGAAGGATTCTTGATGGTCGTTCTGCCGGTTATCCGCCAGTCCCGCTAGTGACATTGTCGAGGCGCCAGCTAATCCGGGTACATTGCCGAACACGCCTGTATCATAAGGTAAAAGGTAACAAGCACTGTAACACACTATTCTTTGTTTCCACCAGGTAATTGCGACACTTAAGATAGGCAATATAGTATACCCGCACTAAAGTAACACTAGTCTCTTATATATGGAATAATTTGTGTTAAAACACTTTCAGACTCATCGGATATTCCTTACTACAGATTGAATTGTATATCATTATAAGCACTAATGTGAATATTCAACAGATTAAGTCAGTTGAATGTACGGACAAAATCATAACAATGTTTTACAATGCTTAATATTCACTTCGACATCCAGCCCACGTTGGGACCAACTTGTAATTCATGTATTTAGCTAGTGAAGCCTGAGACATAAGAAACAGAGAGTAATAGGTAAATATATGTTGTACTTTACAAAATGATTTCTCATAATTCTTATGAGATTTTGCTCCATGACCTGTTATAAGTGCGGTGGTTAGTTTGGTTAATGTTATGTTTGTTTGTAAAGGTTTATTGTGCATTCAATACATCAATACATATGGACAGGAGTACATACATATAGCACATAGTTTGTGTTATACAATTGTCGTTGTTATCATTTTACAATGTGTTTAGTCCTTTTGGCACATTTAGTATTATTATGCTAGTAAAAGTCCAATATTATAGTTTATATTATACAGTTTAGTTTGAAATTATTAATGTTGATATATCTGTTATTAAGATTAGCTCTATGGATTAGAATAAAGTATTTCTAGAAAAAAATCAAAGAATATTTTTTCTTTATTTGTCAGAATTTACAGAAAACCATGAGCGTTTGTAGGGTGAACTGGCTTGTAGTAACACCTCTTTTAAGCACGATGGTTCGACCCTTGGGTATGATGACCTGGCCTCTTGACCTGACCAAGAAGGATCAGGGCAAGAGCCAGGTTATCATACCCACAGGTCGGAGATATACGACGTGCCCCAGGACAGCACGCACCGCTGTGCTCAAAGGTTAAGTATTTACGGTCATGCTCAAAGGACTTAAAAAAATCTTTCAGGATAAGAGAGGCTCTGTCGGGGGCTATGGCGAAGGCGATGGCGGTACAGGCGGAGGGTACGGTGGCAGCGGTGCAGGCGGAGGGTATGGCGGCGGCGGTGTAGACGGAGGGTACGGCGGCGGCGACACAGGCGGAGGCTACGGCGAGAATTATCTAGTCATAGAAACCGGAGGAGGCGGCGACGGAGGCCATCACGGACCCAGCACCTCCGACATCGCCAACCAGGCCGCCGCGCAAGCCACCGCAGCGGCCGCAGGACTCAAATACGCAGCTCAAGCCGCGGCGTCTGCCGCAGCGGATCGAGCCGCAGCAACGGCTTCATCTGCCTCGCAAGCTGCACAGGCTGCCGTCGCTCAGATCAAGGCCAAAGCCGCGCAGCTAACCAAAGCAGCTCAAGGTGCGCAGTTGGCGTTCTTTTCCGAGTCGTCATTGGCGGGTCAGGCGAGCGCTGCGGTCACCGCTGCGCAGAACACTTACAGTCTGGCCATCGCGCTGGTTCACCTCCTGTCCGGAGCGCAGGCCGAGGCGCAGGCTGTGACTGCGCAGGCATTCGAGGCGCTGCAGGTAGCGCAGAAGGTCCAGTCCGCGCAGGACGCCATGGCTTGGCAGGCTGTCAAGGTCTCCAACAACCTGAGCCAGAAGCAGTACTTTGTTCTGCAGCAGCTCAACGCTGCCCTCGCTGCCGTTGGCCAGGCTGAGGCGGCGGCCAACTTGGCCTTGGCCAAGGCGAAGGGCCACCACAGTGGGGTTCTTGGTGGCCAGGGAAGTTATAGTTACGGTGGCCAAGGGATCTTTGGAGGCAATGGCCATGGAGATTATGGTGCGTCTGGTGAAGATGTCCAGATAGGCCACGGTGATGGCCTAGAAGGCCATGGAGTTTACGATGGCAGTGGTCAAGGCTTATCAGCAGCCTATGGGGGAGGAAGTAGCCATGGAAATTATGGTGCAAGTGGTCAGAGTGGCCAGGAAGGCTATGGTAGCGGTGGCCAGGGGAACTATGGTGGTGATAACATTAAAGGAGGTTATGGTGGCAGTATTCAAGATGGCCAAGAGAGCTATAGCGGCGGTGGCCACAATGGCAGTGGGCAAAAATATACGCAGGCCAGAGGTGAATATGCGTAGGCCATAGCTGAAGGTGGATTCCTGTAAAGGCGTTGAAGGAAATGATTTACGAGCTGACATCCTTTATGTTGCGTATTATAGCTTAAACACATTTTCTCCAACCTAAACTGATTTTTGTCTCCCTTTCTCCTGTAAGACACATTCCCATGCGAACAAAGTAACTAAAATGGTTCATCTGAATTTTATGCATGAAAGGACTTAAAAATGTAAAAGGGGACAAAATCAGACCGAGAAATTATAGTTAAATCAGAAGCATTAAGTCAAGTAGAAAATGGAAATTCAAGCCATGTTGAATCCGAATGTTCTAACAGGTCATCGACCAACATAAAGAAACTTCAGATGATCTTACACGGCTTCAGGAGCTAAATAATAATCTTGAGAGAGTTTCAGTAGTCTCCATCTGTATGATACATGATCCTTTTGTTTTATTAGAGTTCAACGTCTCTTTTGAAATAAAGAGAAAGGTTTTTTCACAAGTCATAGCTGGAGGGAAGCCGGGAAAGAAGAATTTTAAGAAAGATGTTTGGTACTTCAGCAGCAGAGCATTTGATAGAGGAAGTAAAGCGTAAGTAGAGGGAGTCTTAGGAAATTGAAAAATCTCTTTATATAAGGTGAGGCCTCCAAATATGCCCAAATGTATTACTACAAACAGTTGACATATCCACAAGAATATGTGCCAAACAAAAAAAATGCATTTAGGTATTTCATTACCCTCCTGTTATCACCTTTTTGTAATTTCGGTAACGTACACTGACTGATTCGTCATAACTTCTGGCAAATGAATTGAAAATCAATGATACATCAATTAGCTCGCCGTGAGCTAATTTCTATTTTGTGAAACCCGACTGCGCAGGCTTGCGCAGGTGAACGGCTTGTAAGAACGCGACGCAGTCATATGACAAGATACTGAGTCCGAAAGCTATAACTTAGACTTTACTGTCAATATTTCCTAATTATGCCCCAAAATGATACAAATTAACATTCATAATTACTAATTCTGGTATAAAAGACTTAATTTACACCAAAATGAAATATAAAGTATTCATTCAGATGTCAGAAATCAAATGATATTAAGAAGTAAAGTTATATTAAGCCATACGGACGTGTATGACAGCCTATGGTGTAAACAATATGGCAACTGCCGCCACTGGTGAGTTCCTTGTATCGTTCGCAGGTTAAGGGGAAATTTACATTTTCTGTAGATATACTGGTTGACGTAAGCACTAAAGAGTTTTAATGTATATCGTACCTATTCCAGACACATAAGTAAATCTAGATAGTAGTCTTCCTCTCACTGACATTGACTTTTTCAGACTTCAGTTGGCATAGTTGTTCCCACTTGCAAAATTTCTAAGGCAGTACGCGTTGTCTTTCCATGCTGCAAATATTACTTCCCACCATAATTTTTCTGCTGGCTTCTATACTGGAAGGGGTTGGGGGAAGATGCTATCTGCTATGCTATCGTATGTCAGAAATATAATCTTTTATCGTCAGTTTTTCCGGTATTTGTCCAATCCTCGTACTGCAATGGGTATAGTTCGAGTGTAGGGGCTCCATAGAATTAACCTATGGATTTGGAAGAAACATGTGAATGAACCAAATATACTTAGTAGAAGTGCTTTTTAGATCGGAGGAACTCGATTTATAGCAGTAGTATGGAGGGTTATGATGATATGGGTATAAGTTGGTTGAAATTAAGGGAAACATTTATAGAAATCAACGTAATCAATGAAAACCTAACCTGACATCCCCAAGCATTATAGATATATCATATTTTCAATGTTATTTGAAAAAATCAAGTGTTATGATATTTACTTTCAGTTGCTGCAAATGCGTAACTACTTTCTTCAAATGTATGAGACTAGTATGGCATAAGGAAGGTAATGACAGTGTCTTTGGTATGTTTCGACTATAACACTGGATATTAAGGTTAAGATCAGCCCCTAGATGCAGTTAGGTGAGGTTTTCATAAGTTTCGTTGATGGGTTTCTGTATATCATAAACTCTAAGTGAATTCCAGAGTATTTGAGTGATATTCATTGGTGGAGACCCAATTGATTGTTGGACTTTATGGTTCTATCGTCAGTTTGTAGCTTTTTTGTATGTATGTTAATGATATTTTGCATTTCCAGTGATGCGTTGCCATACTCCTTACGAAGTTGTGGATAGTGCTGTGCAACCTAACTTAACCTCATCCTAATTAAACCTTTTGTATTTTAATGGAATTTGTTGTTTAGGAATACCATTATTCATTTACTGTACAGTTTACTTTATCATCATAGCCCTTCAATAGCTTTACATGGAGAAAAAGTAATGCTTCGTGGTCTGTTGGTGTATGTTTCTTGAGAAGGCATATGATTTTGTTGATAGAAATGGTTTGTGGGAGATCGTACGAATAAATGGTGTGGGAGGTAAGCTGCTAAAGCAGGGAGAAGTTTTTATCAATGGGGTAAGACATGTGTGCAAGTAGGAAGAGAGGAGAGTGAATGGTTTCCAGTGAAAGTTGGTCTGCGGCAGGGGTGTGTGATGTCACCATGGTTGTTTAATTTGTTTATGGATGTAATGGTGAGGGAGGTTAATGCAAGAGTCTTGGAGAGAGGGATAAATATGCAATCTGTTGGGATGAGAGGGCATGAAAGAGCATGTGAAGGAGAAAATTGAGAATAAATGTGAATAAGAGCAAGGTTATTAGGTTCAGCAGGTTTGAGGGATGAATTAGTTGGGATGTAAGTTTGAATGGAGAAAATTGGAGGAAGTGAAATATTTTAGATATCTGGGAGTGTATATGGCAGTGAATGGAAACATGGAAGTGGAAATGAATCATACGATGGGAGAGGGGGTGAAGATTCTGGGAGCACTGAAGAATGTGTGGAAAGAGAGAACGTTAGCGGAAAGCAAAAATGGGTATGTTTGAAGGAATAGTAGTTCCAAAGATATTATATGGTTGTGAGGCATGGATGCATGGAGGAAGATGGATGTGTTAGGAATGAAATGTTTGAGGACAGTATGTTGTGTGAGTTGGTTTGATTGGTAAGTAATGAAAGGGTAATAGAGATGTGTGGAAAGAAAAAGTGTGGTAGAGAGTGCAGAAGAGGGTGTGTTGAAATGTTTTGGACATATGGAGAAAATGAGTGAGGAAAGGTTGATAAAGAGGATATTTATGTCAGAAGTGAAGGGAACAAGGAGAACCAGGAGACCAAATTGGATATGGAAGGATGGAGTGAAAAAGATTTTGAGTGATCAGGGCCTGACCTTGCAGGAGGGTGAAAGGTGTGAATTGGAATGATGTGGTATATACACACCCTAGCCTTAGCCATGTACCCATTCAACAACTGATCCCTATGGGAGGATGAACAATGAATTACATTGCACAAATCTGTTACAAACACATACATTAAACTATGCAGGAGAATAGTGTTGGTACATTTCTACCTTAGCAGTGAAAGTCAGGGTAAGTCTTGCCCTTAGGCAAAGTTGGTAGAGATTTTCTTATATTCTTTTAACATCAAGAAGTGTTTCAGCTGATTTTTTGTCTATGAACCCCATATTTGCTTGGTCTGTATAACCATCCCAACCATTAAATTTACATAATTTCTCAATAAAAAAAAGATGATCCATATCACACTCTGTTATCCATATTGTATTCTCCATACAGTACTTTGTCACTGCAAAACAAAAAGATTGATATTGCAAAGCTAATTTTGGAGTCTAAACTGAAATTTTCCTAGTGAAACACTTCTGTAAATCAACAGAACTCATGAAAATTGCAGATTTTATGTGGGGATTGTTTGCAGTGATTTCAAATGTTGTAGCTGAAATAGTATTCATTGTTAATGCCCTTTGCTGTGTCATGTCATTTTGTGGAGCTTGTGCATTGAAAAATATTTTTGTGCTTGAGTGTGTTTACTATATATTCTGTTTATAATTGCCCCTGGAGCCCTTTTTTGAAAGCGTCCTGGTATTAATCCAGGATCCATTTTCATGGAGCTCCTGCAGCTCCAAGGCTGCACTGCTTCCAGTTGTTGGGAATTGGAATCCTTTAGAGTGAGAAATTCTTCAAAACAATTTTTTACTTTAATATCAAGAGATGATGATGCAGCCTCGTTGAGGGTGACTTTTCACATGCATCATAGCCACAAACCACCTTCACTGGGCAGGGTTCATAAGTCAGTGAGTGTGGTGATGTGTGTATGTCTATGTGAGGTGAGTACAGGACAGTTTAGGAGTAAGTGTTCAGCATCTCTTGTATGAAAGTTGTGTCTTTGGCATGAGGCTTGTGATATTTTGAATTGGTTCTTGTAGTGTTTTAGGGATGGAGGTTGTGGTGTTTAGAACACAGATGAGAAAATGTGACTTGCATACTACTTGTTGGGAGTGTGGTTTTAGACGAATGTATATCTGGTGGGGTAGTGTTTTAGATTGGTTTGGGAGGGCAGTTGTTAAGTGCTTGTTAGCATCTTTCAGTGTGTGTACATTTTGTCTGTATAGTGTTTGTTGGGGATGGGAGGACCTGTGAGTATAGCTTATTGAAGTGTGAGACAGAGGTAAGCCTTTTATATATGCAGTATTTGGGGGCTGTGGTGTTATATAGTAATGTTAATATATGTATTCATAAAACCCTTGTGCACAATTGCATGACCCTCTGGTATGATAGCATGGCCACTGACCTGACCTTGAAGAGTCAGATCAAAGGCCATGCTATTATACCCAAGGGTTATACTTTCATCCTGAACGGTTGTACTTTCATGCTAAAGGATTGTTTCAAAGTGCTGAAAGGGTTAAGTAATATCCTTTTCCTGTGGGACTATTAACTTACAGTTCTTTGTCACTTTCCAGATGTAAATGAGGTGTTTTCAAGACTTTTTGATCATCGACCATTTTTACGAGGGGAAATTGAATTCTTCAGAAAAGAATTTGAGGTGATATATTTCTAGTATAATATTGTAAACTGTCAATGTTGTTCTTAAAGTGCCTTATAGAATTACCCAATCACAGTCTCATAAATAAGATGAATGGACTTTTCCTAATACGTACTATATGGAACAACTGAAGCAAAGCATTGTATATAGATATTATGCTAAAGATTGATGAAACATAAAATTATTATTATTAGGTACAATACAACACACAGCTAATATAAAGGCTTCTTCACAGGAGAAACGTGGAGACAGAGAAGTTGAGCAACTTTTCCGCTCACTAGAACTCATAACGGAGATTAAAGAGGGCCAGGTAAGTCAAGACTGAGCACTGTTTTTGTTGCTGTAAAAAATTTTGGCTCAAATGGCTAAGCTTCTCTCTCTACCTTTTTTCCTCTCGTTATTTATAATCTTTCTTCAGCTGTCAGCTTTTCAAACATCTTCATTAAGGGAAAATTGAAATTTGATGCATTGCATAGTATGTATAACTTGAGGTACTTTGAGAATTTAAAGATATCCTGATATGAATATTAGGGGAAAAATACATACATACAAGCATACATGCATATATATTTAACACATTCAACATGTGCACAGTGAAAGGACATGCCTCCACTAGAGTGCCACATCAGTTTGCTTGGCACCTGATTTTATGTAACTGTGCAATCCTCGTCACTCCAGACAGCTTCATAAACATCCACCATCTTCCTTGCAGAAATGTAAAGCTTACTCTCACTTTACACTTCAGCAGCCTTTGCTCAGAGATCCCCCCAACCCCCAGCAACACTACAATAAAAAAGTGTATTCATACCACAGTTATTAAACATGACTAAATATTGGCCCCCAGTCCAGTCATAGGTAAGTCTTGGTGGCTCTGACACTTACCTAGATGCTGGCCATTGCATGGACAATTTAACTCAATATGTGGGATGGGGAAACATATATAAATTATCCTCATGTTGTGTGGATTCTCTTTAACAGATACTGACTGAAGAATGGAAATATGCAGATAGTTAGCCCTTGTGAACATTGGACAAAGGTCAAACAGGCAGTTGGAAAGCACCATTGGCAAAATGCAATCTAAAAGTGCTTGTTTACTTGTAAACTGTGCATCCTATCAAACCCAGGTTAATTGGTTTGCAAAAGTGTTGCAACTGGAAGATGTTTTGGAATTCGGAAATAAAACACATCACCATAAACCTAGACTATTTGGTGTGTAAGGATGTTGGGTTTGGGAGGAAAATAGCTCACCTTTGGGCATACTTCTAGGACAGTATTTCCATAATCCAGATTTTTTTTTTTTTTTTCCCTAAGGCAAAACCTGGACATTTGCTGGTTTCAAAAAAGTCTGGTTTCTGGAAGATCCAGCATTCAGAGTTTCCAGGTTTAAGAGGATATAATATGTCCTGTATATGGGGCTCTCACAGCACTTAGGAAGTTGTCCTGATCCTCCAGGCAGGCTCACAGACAGTAAAGTGTGATTATGTTGTGTGTGTATGTGTGTGTGTATCTTTGTTGGGTGAGCACAGGGTGATTAAGGAGTAAGTTCTCAGTGTCTTCACTTTGGAATTTGCATCTTGTGCATGACAGGTCTTGTGAAATGTTGAAACAGTGTTTATAGTACTGGAGAAACAGGTGGTGTCCACAATGCAGATGAGGTTGCATAACTAAAACAAGTCTAGTGTAGTTTCAGATAGGTGTATGTCTAGGATGGTATTGTTTAAGAATGGGTTGGGAGGGAGTGACTGTTTAGTTCTTGTTGGGTCATTTTGGTAAGTGCAATGTATGTTTTGTCAGTCATGTTTGTTGGGGATGGGGTGATCTGTGCATATAGGTTGTTGAAATGTGAAGCAGGGGTAAGATTTCTCTTTCTTCAAGGGGTTGATGGTTAGTTATGGAGTGGTTTGGGTGGGAGGGGCTACTGCTTTGTAAAGAACTGAGTGCTGAATATGCTGAAATGAGATTTTACTTAAAGTATTTTTTGTTTCGTTGTGCAAGAGTTGAATGTTTGTGGATAGTAGGCAGCCATAGAATGACTTGAGTGCCCAGTTTTGTGTGGCTTGCAGGTTTGCTATGTTTACCTTTAACAGGGTGGATGACAAGGCATGTGTGGTGTAATTTAGGTTGAGTGGATGAAATGTTTGTAGAGCTTAGTAAGAGATTCTTTTTTCCTGTCCAGACCTGGTGCTGTTAACTGTTTTGAGGGAGTTCAGTTTATTTATGGCCTTTGTTGATGTTCAGGATGTAGGGAATGAATGTCATGTGTGTCGTATGTAATAACCAGTTTGGTTGGAGTTTTGTCAGGTAGAAATGGTTGACTATTTAGGGTCATGGGATGGTTCAGGTTGGATTCACGTCTGTCCAAGGTTAAGAGGATTATGGCTGATTTCTGTGGGGATGCAGAGTCTGTTTTGAGTGAGCCAGTTTTGTTTCCTGCAGTGTTTTATGTTCATTGTTGTTTGGGTAGTATCTTGGTATTGTGATGTGATTGTGAAATCACCAGTATATGAGAGGACTTTCACACTGGTGTAAAGGAGGTATTGTGAGGTCATGGATGAAGAGATTGACCTGGTGTAAAGGAGGTAATGTGAGGTCATGGATGAAGAGATTGACCTAAAGGTGTTACCTTACTTCCCCTGCAAATGGTTGCCTGCAATTGAAAAGTCACTTTCAGCAATGCTTTATCATCATCAGTGACTGGACAGGAGTACACATTTGTTGAGGACTCTCTTGCTCCAGAGGAGTTCATTTTCCTGCTTATGTATAAAGGGGTTATATTGGGAGAATCTTTGTCTCATTGTTTAGATTTTGTGTCTTTGTGGGTGCTAGGCAGCCACTGATTGTTCTGAATGTGCTATTTTGTGTGTTTTAAGGCTTTCTTATATTGGCTTTTTAGAGGACTCATTTTATATAGAGAGTGTACACAAAGCAGTTGTATCACCTATTTTCTGATACTGAAACTAATTTACAAATTTATTTACAAGAAAAATAATCATATTATTTGTCTGTTTGTCTCTTTTTAAGGAAAGAAGAGGAATGAGTCAGAGAGGAAGAGGAAAGAAAGAGAGGTTGAATGGTGAAAGAGAAAGGGTAAAGAATGAAAAAGAGTTAAGTGAAGTAAGAGGTGCAGGGAAGCAGGAAGAGGGAATCCAAGTTGCACTATTGCACTATCCAACTTTAACCTTTCTGTCTTAAAGAATCAGGTCTATAAACTTTTCCCTTCCCCTGAGATGGCCTTTGATTGGGGTATGATCTTGCCTGTTCTGTGTTAATGATTAGGAAAAAAAAAACTCATACACAGATGAATATTAAGTGTCAAATATACTGTATGTAATACATTATCTGATTTTAAAAAAAATTTGTTGTGTTCCAGATTGAGAAGATTGTTAACTCTTCAGATGATAATCTACCTCGCACAATTGCAGATGTTCAAGTAGCTCTTCACATGTGTGAAGACACCCTAGAGACAGAGAAGAAGTTCATTTCTGTGAGTAGCTGTCCTCTTGTGCTTTATATATGCATGAATATACAGAATTGAAAGCTTACAACAAACATATCAAAAGATAAATATACATAGTATCTGTGGGGACAGAGAAGAAAGGATACCACCCACATATCTCCTGCATGTCGTAAAAGGCAACTAAGAGAGGCTGGAAATCTTAGCTTCCAGTATAACTTTCCAGAAGAACGAACAGAGGAAAGAGCCAAATGGTGTTTTATCTTCTAAGGCTCAGTCATCTGTTTTGGACACTACCTTGCTCAGGTAGGAAATAGTGAACATGTATGTAAGAAAAAAGAAGGAAAATTATTCTCAGTATATGTGCTTGTAAAGGTCAGAAGTGGAGAGAGAAATGTAGAAGGGAGGTATTAATAAGGAGTTAAAGTGTATTAGACAAGTCAGGGAGAATGTTAATGACAGTGAATGAAGTTTGTAGTTAATTTAAAGATAAGATTGAAAATTATTTTGAGAGATGTGGCTATTAGTAGATTAGGATTAGAGGTAAGGAGAGAAAGAAAAAGATGTAGGGGAGAGGAAGACATCATAAATGAAGGAAGTAAAAGAGTGATATTGCCATGAAAGACTGTAATAGCTGAATTGATGAGTGAGGTGATTAAGAATGGAGGTGATATTGCTGTTGAATGGATATTGAGAATCTGTATAGATGTATAGAAAAGTTTTTTGTGCCTGATGACTGGACAAATGCAGTTTTTGTCCAGTTGCATAAAGGTAAAGGAAATAGAAGTGAATGTAAGAATTACTCAGTAATAAGTATTATTTGCATAGTTGGCGAGATGCATCATAGAATAATGATTGGTCATATTCAGAGGATTCGTGAATCCCTGATAGGTAAGGAACACAATGAGCTTAGTAAGGGAAGAGGCCATGCAGTCCAGATATATATTTTTTTTATGTTAGCTGAGATGGCACGGGCAACTGAGGCCCTTATCAAAGGTATCTCATTAATGCAATATATATTTAAATACCCTAAGCTGAGCCAGGTACCCATTTTATTGACCAACCCCTAGGCGTGGATGAACAGCTAGGTAGACTGTGGACCGAGTGCTACATCTAGGATTTGAACCTATGCCCTCAACCCTGGGTGACCAGTGAATACGTCAGGTGTTTGCAATGTTTATGAATATAGTAAACATATGATAAAATAAATAGGAAAGTTTACTAAGAGGTATTGCTTCTTTTTGGAATTCATGGAAGACTCATGAATTCAAGACTTTATAACGAAAGTAGTGCATGTATAAGAGTATATGATGCTATGAGTTGTTTGAAATTAATGTGCGAGTGCATCAAGGTTGTATGATTTAACCATGGTTTCAGGTTCATGTGGGTGGAGCGTTGTATGAAATGAGAGTGAAATTAGTTGGTAGAAGTACAGTGTTAAATCATGGTGAAATAGAATGGGAGCTATCACATTTATTGTGTGTGGATAATGCCACGCTGTTAGTAGAATTGTGGGAGCTGGATCGTATGGTTTCGCTTTGTTGATATATGTAAGAGGATGATACTCAAAGTAAGTGAGTAAACGTAAGACTAGTTTCTGAAAAAGATAGGATGTCACAGTGCATTATCAGTTTGCATGGTGAAAGATTGTCAGCTGGGAATAGTTTTAGTTATTTGGGAATAAAGTTCAGTAAGGATGATAGTTAGAAAGTTGAATTTGAGATATGTCTTGCTCGGGAGAAAAATAGGAGTTGCATTTTTTTGTAAGTGGAAAAAATTAAGTGTAGAGTGTTCAAGAGGCTTGTGTGTTTGAAGGATATTTAATGTCAGAAAAATACAAGAAAGGAACAAAGATGAAAATTTCAAATCACATGAAACTTATGGCAGAGGACAGGTCGGCCAAGTAGGTATTTAGTATTCCATTTCAAGGTAGGACACGTTGACCACAGAGGGGATGGATAGATGCAGCAAGAGAATCATGTAGGCCTAGGGATATTTCAGATAAGGATGTGATAGGAATAATTTGGAACTGAATTCTATGGAAGAAAACAAAGAAAGGCCACATTTGCTCACATCCATTCTCAAGCTGTTGTATGTAATGCACTGAAACCACAGCCCCCTAATCATGACCAAGCCACGTAGACCTTTCCATAGTTTACTATGGACACTTCACATATCTTGGCTCAGTCCACTGACAGTATGTCAACCCCTTTATACTACATCATTCCAGTTTGCTCTATCCCTTGCATACCCCCCCCCCCTTGCACGTTCAGGCCCCAATTACTCAAAATCTTTTTCATCCTATCCTTCCATCTCTAGTTTGGTCTCACCCTTCTCCTTGTTCCCTCCACTTCTGATACATATATCCTCCTTGTTAACTTTTTTTTTTTTTTTTTTTTTTTTTTTTTTTTTTTTTTTTTTTTT
>JAYMFT010383277.1:0-20354 GCA_038088735.1 Panulirus argus
TATATATATATATATATATATATATATATATATCCTAGACTGAGCAGGTGCCCATTTTATCGACCAATCCTTAGGGAGGGATGAACAGCTGGCTTGACTGTGGACCGACTGCCGCGAAAAGGATTCGAACCTATGCGCTCGACCATGGGCGGCCCGTCAATGCGTCGCGGTCAGGCACGCTAATCGTGTACGTGTGTATATGGGTCTTTCTTCGTGTGTTTCCTGGCGCTACCTCGCTAACCCGGGAAACGGCGAACAATTATAAAGAAGAGAGAGAGAGAGAGAGAGAGAGAGATCAAAATCTTGCGAAGACCAGCAACGGCAGTGGTGGTATATTCCAATAACCACACGAGCCACAAGGAAGGGTCGGAACGCACGACGAATTTACGAGACTATGACCCTTTTGGAGGTGGAAGTCTTAGCACACACGTACGACCTGGAGGGAAAAAAATGTTATAGTCACACGCGTATGTCCCGGGGTCGGGGGTTTGCAATACATGGGCAATCTCGGAGCTCCGATATTAGATCGGATGGCACGCGGAGTTGAAAAGCATCCTGCTTATGAAATATATTCACGAAAGGAGCGGGAACGTTTGTTGTGGTCTGTGTTCTTGATGGCGCGGCAGGAACGCGGAAGTTTGACGTGTGTGTGTGTGTGTGAGTAGTCTTGTGCTGCCACGGTGATACAGGCTAACCTTACGAATATGATTTGACAATGGTATCTCCTCGCATCAGTGCCCTATATTGTTGCAGTTTTATAGCTCCAATAATTCTAGCTCCACCTTATGAGATAGAATATCATTTTAGGATATCTTTTTCCTTTCTCGTTTTTGGGAAGTTATTCATATATGAAAAACTCTTCCTCTTAGAAAATATTGTAGTCAGAAATGGATTTTTTTCCCTAGATTTTTCTACAAAATGAAAGTCTTCATTTTTGTCATCATATAGATTCCGCTCGTTCGTTCCCATTTGCTTCCACCTACGGTCGCCATCAAATTCTAAAGGAGGAGGAGGAGGAAGTGGAGGAGGAGGAGAGTTTAGTTAGCACTTCCTGGCCCGTCAGCTGGGAGATTTTCTCTTTGCAAAGACGACCCATATCGTCTCAGGGACCTCGCCCACCGCCGCTGAGGAATCCGGCTGGGGCTATATTTCCAGGCTTCCTTCTTCCGTTCTTCGCTGAGAGACGTCTCTATCTCCCTGCCCCCATTATGACTCCTCCTTAGATCTTGCTGTCACTATGTCCTTATCTACTCTCTGCCCTCAAAGAAGAAGCCCCTTCTTTTCTCTTTCCTTACTAAGGCTATTTCCTTAACATTCCTATACCAGGACTCCTCCTTCTAGTCATCTAACATCGACTCCTTCCTTCAAAAACACATCTGCTACGTTCCTTCCTTCCCATACAGAGCCATCCTCATTTCCTTCAATACTAACACTCTTAGTCTACCTTCTCATGACTACCTTACTTCATTCATGCCTCCTTTTTAAGGCTCAGTGTTCTCTGCTTCATAAAAGAAAACATTCAATTCATATTGATTTCATCAAGTCTTCTTTCTATCTCCTCTCTGTTCAACATAAGACATATTATCTCCCATGTTCCCGGTTAAACTCCTATTCCCTCTTTGGTCTAGCTAAACTCATGTTCCTAATGTTCTTTGTAAAGACTCCAATCTGTCCCTGGCCACACAAGGAGTCACATTTCTTCAGGAAAGTATCCTTTGTTCCCTCCAATTCCTCGAAGACTTTGCGAAGCATCTGTTAGGCAAAATCATCTCGGTCTCATTCTCTCCGTAACTCACTATTTCCTCTGATCAGATGCGACTCGCATGGCGAACCTCAGCGCAAACCACAATGGTCTTTAGCGTGGGAATTCCTGGAGAACTTCTGCATCGGAAACGTCGGTAAATACCAACGCTGGTGCTTGACTGTTTCAGTCATCCGTCTAGATCGCGAGCAGGAGTCTGGCGCCAAGCAATCAACGTCACAGCCGAAGCTCACTAGCTTGAGTAATGACCCACCCAAAAGCTCAGAACATTTGTTTGCCTGTCATAGCCCGAGAGAGAGAGCTACAACAGAGCCTAATCGTAGAAGACAGAAAGAGAGAAAGAGAGAGAGAGGTGGTCCAGGGAGACGGCGTTATGCCGTTGGGTAACGGGGCTACGTTGTGGATAGAGACACGAAGCTGTTCTTGGAAGCCAGGTGTCGGATGGGCAACAGTACAACTTCAACAAGACTCCTGATGCATCTTAGCTTCACTAGGCGTCTACCTTGGCCTCACAGAGTCTCCATCTCTTCCCTGGATGAACTAAGGAGGTCTTTCTGTTGGGTGCTGGAGGCCAGCCTGTGGCCCGTCAACACCACAGACTTCATAGCCATTGTAGAGGGAATGACACAGCCGACTGGGCAACACAGCTCATCCTAGTTGGGGTAATGGCAGCCGTGATCCAGCCGTAATATGAACCGGCTCTGAGTGTCCTGGATATATGAGGTACATCAAATTGCCCCGTAGCACTGGCAGATACGCTACTGTTCTGATCATATCAACGATGAGGCGGAAGAGATACAAAGGTGAAATAACAGTGTAGATATGAAGATCATTTGCTAGCGACCACTGATGTGTGGAGGAAGGAATTAATTACGGGCGCTCAGTGTTGTGCGAGAGATGCTATCAGTTACTGTCGCATGCGGTCAGGTTCCGCCCGCCCCTCAGCAGCTGGTAGATTGCGGCAGTTACGGGACACACAAAGACCAGCTGGTGACGGGCGATCGTCACAGCAAAACCGTTATCCGTCACGCCTCCTAGGCTCACACACAGCAGATGATGATGGGTGAACGTCACACCAACACCATAATCTGTGACGTCTCCGAGGCTCAAACGCAGCAGCTGATGGTGAGCGAGCGTCACACCTGTACCATCAACCGTCACACTGCCTGTACCTCGCTTACAGTGACGCCTTCAAACCTCGTCGAATTCTAATAACTTCGTAAAACAGTAGATTGACTTTACTCATGAAGGGACAAACAGAAGTACCATACGCTGCCCTTGAGTCGTGATCAGATCCAAGCCAGTAACACTGAAGGTAAACTGAAATCTTAATGTCATTGTAAGCAATATCACATGACCAATATCACCTGATCCAAATATCATTAAGAACATGGCTTCCAAAGCCTTAGTAAGGACATGAGAGCCCTGATTAGGGAGTCCTTATTCGATCCAACCTGTGCCAAGGTCTCATCCCATCCTTTGCCACAACAGAGCAACTTTCCACCCCACAATATCCCAAGTTTAACATAGGCAATTTCTCTTTCTCATGGTACTGTATGATCTAACACAGCAGTTCCTCATCTATACAGTATCTCTACACTCCCACAGTATCTCTTGATGTAACACAGCCTCTTGGCTAGTAACCATAAGCGTCACTGTACTGTAGCTCCCCAGTAACGAGCTGGCTTCTCTTGTGCTGTGAAATCTCATAGTCACTCGTCCGTAATGAAACCTCATATTCACCGAATGCTTGGAGTTTTTCTCATCCATTTATCACAGAATGAGAGACACCTGAACCTTAAGAAAGGTGGTGACACCACACCGAATGAGGAATGTAATATAGCTTACTCAGCTGTTATCGTAAAAGCGCCTTTCGTCTCATCCACCCTCAGAAAAATTACGTCCAATTGTCTCGTCTTTATAAAGCAAACCGAAATATTTCTACAGATATGGACAATATCAAATGGCCCTACCAAATGAAATTCTGAAAATCTACAATTTGTGGGAATACATAAGCAATTTTCTTTTTTTCTGCCGAGTTCATTGGGGTATCTGAAGGCCAAACAACTTAATGAGAAATGCAATTGTTCGATTCTGGTTCAGAGAAGGCAATCTTTCGCCTGTAGGTAATTAAGCGGAGCTTTAGGTAAACGTCGTGATGGTACGCAGATCCTATTCATTAACTAAACGATAAATTATGGACTAATGACAATGTGATTTACCAGTATTATATCGTTGGGTGGATGGCGTTATTAAGGCTACTTGTACGCACACACCAAAAAAGTATCTTTCAGGATGGGTTCGATGAATTTCGAAATGATCAATACGACTCGTATTGTCTCAGTAGGGTAGGGAAAGGTGAATGTGGGGACAGATTTCCGAATACTTACGGTAGCCTCACTTTGAATTTATTCCCATCAAAACATGAAATCGGTTTAATATTTACTTTGGCAAATGACAGGAAATGTCGCTAGCAGTTGACATATCAAGATGTCATGAAAACGCAAATGTGTGACAAATTTTCTAATAATTACGGTAGCTCCATCAAAACATGAAATCAATATTACATTTTTTATAACAAATTACAGAAAATGTCGCTAGCAGTCGACATATTGATATATAAAGGTTACCAAAATGAGGCCAGACCAATGGGCGTTTCTCAAAGTCCTTCACCCGGAGTGTCAAATTGTTTCACACAAAAATGGTAAGATATCTTTTTCACCGTGTGTACAGAGTTATTATGACTACAAGAATATGGTTTTACTCGGGTTACACATGCGTTATGTTACTAAGGCTAATGTGACAGGCATTACTAAAACTACAGGTGAGTTATGTTACTAAGGCTATATGCGTGAGCTGTTTCTTTAATCATTTCTGTTCATACTGGGGAAATATATCCCTCATCAGTGTTGCTGGTCTAGGCAGGTACAGTACGGTTGAGACACTGAGCCCGTAGACAGAGACACTGAAAGATCAACACGATCCATCTCTAGCTGTTTACCGTCTTGTAGGAATGATGTGTAAGGCAGTGTGGCTTAAAGGATGAGGACTGAGGTGAACACAACCTCTCAAGTGTGAGGTAGTGTGTCCTCATGTAGGCAAAATCCCTAAAGCGTTAGGAACTGCCTACATCTTGGGACAGAGGGCTCATACAGCAGTGGTGTTACGCAGTCTAGCAGAAGTGTTAGGCGACTCAGCAGGGGTGTTACAGAACCAAGCAGGAGTGTTACGCAGTTCATCAAGTGTGTTAGGCAACTAAGTGGGACTGTTACACAACTTAGCAGGAGTGTTACACGACTTAGCAGAGGTGTCACACAGCTTAAGTGCTACACAGATCAGAGGCCGTGTTACACGACTTAGCAGAAGTCTTGCACAGCTTAGAAAGGGTGGCACACAACGTAATAGGGCTACACAATTTCTCAAGAATTACACAACTTTTCCGGGGTATTACAAACCTCTCAGGGGTATTACACAACTTGGCCGGAGTGTTGCACAACTTTGCAAGAGTTTTGGCTATCTAGCCACCAGCAGGAGAGAGGCGCACAGCTCTCAATACAACAGACCATTTCTAGAACTTCATCTTTAAAAGGCATTCAGAAGCTAATTTCTTATCGCTGACTCGCTCATAACTCATTTCTTTTTTCACCTGATTGGCTTAAAAGCATCACCAATTGAATTCACTTCCTTCAAGATGGCTTTCCAGAATTGAATTTCTTCACCTCTTCTTTTAAATTCCTCCTGTGACGCCGGAAGATCCCGTCTGCCTTTTTAATGAAGCCTTGGGTATGACAGGGTGAGACATAAATACTTTGACTTCCTCTCCTCTAGTTCTAAATTGATCTTTATGGAAAAAGCCTTTCACAACCCCGGTCCTTTGTTGTGACAGTCACTCTGGTATTTTCTCCTAATGAGGTGGGTTTATAACACAAACACCTCATACTTGATGACAGTCTTATGATTTTACGTCTAATTCGATTGTGACAGCCTTATAGCCCTTATACTTAATCCTTTATGACAGGGAGTCTTTTGTACCTTATACTTAATCGTCATAACTTTTACATCTATTCATTCACAAGTCTTATTACACCTACGCCTGATACTTCATGACAGTCATAACACTTATTCCTAATATTTCATAACAGTTATAACTCTTACTCATAATACTTTATGACGGTCATAAAAAAACCTAATTCTTCATGGTACTCATAACTACTTCACCTAAGACTTCATGACAGTCATAACTCCCACACTTAACCTTTCAGGACAGTCAAAGCAAACCTAATACTTCATGACAGTCATAACTCGTACAGCTAATATTTCATGACAGTCATAACTCCTGCACCTATCCCCTAACGACAGTCACCCTCAGGCATCCAACACCTTCCGCCCTGCAGGTCCAGACTGGCTATATAGGGCTAGGTTGAGCATCATAGTGTGAACGTTGACTCAAGGATATGCTTCGTGTTTCCCCACTCACCTGTCTACAGGTCCCTAGTTAACCGTATAAAGATATCCATCGTCAGGGGCTGCATTCGCCAACAAGGGATCCTCAATTCGTAGAGCGCCAGCGGCTCGCCCCCAGAATCAGACGACCCGTCTGTCAGTATGTATGAAAGACGCCTCACGCCTGTCTCACATCCAAAGCCACATTTCCTCTGATTAATCCTCTCTCTCTTACAAAAGGTTTCGGTGTTTCCCCCTGGCTGCAGCTGTCTTTGATGTCGCCAAAGCTGTGGCTACACTTGTTGCTTGCAGCTGTCACACCTGCAGTATGTGAAAGCTTTTTCAATTACTTCTTTTTACGATATATTTTTCTCTCATGCTGACTGACGTCTCCTTGACTTTCATCGCCTGGATACTTCAGGAAGCAGAGGATCATGTGTTGACGCTGCTTTGCTCTTATCCGCGAGTCCTACGCTGTGGTTAGCAGCAGGGTAAGGCAGGTGTTGTGACTGAGACCCTCTCTGAATAGAGGGGATTAGATTAATAGTCTGAAGGTAGTGTCATAAGATAATGTATCCTACTTGATCGTTTCTGTTCCTCCAAAGAAAATTTGTAAAATAAAATCTTTCCAGGATTCACTAGTTATGATGAGTTCCGCAGGTTAGTTTTGTCCATTTTTCCTGAGTTAGTGTCATGAGACGTCTCAGCTGACTGTTGACATATCATGTCTAACTTAGGGTTGTGTCAGACCCGGGGATTATAGGTATGGTATTCTGACTTGGCATAAGCGGTGTGTTTATATCACCTCAGTAGGTGTCGTGCACCAGGTGTACGCAGATGGACTTGCTGTGTCAGCGCTGGATTACGTGAGCATAGTATCCTTACTGACGCCCTTTTATTTCATTGTCCCTAGCTGAGGTTGGTGAAGCTGATGTGCCTGCTTTACTATCACTATCACTACTACTACTACTATTACTAATAATAATGATGATAATGGGTCTATTTACTAATAAAATTATACATGATAGAATAACATCTTGTCTTATTATATAATATCAAATTACGTGGGTAACTTATGGTAAAATTGTCAAAAAGACAAAATAAAATGCTGTCAATAAAAGACCAAAGCAGGAAACTTATGAACTCATTTGTCTGATACAGCATTGAGCTCTGACACCAGTTATGGGATACTTGAGTCACTGTGCTGAGAGTACTGGAGTTACTCTTGGATTGTAATGATAATGTGCTGTGCTCCTTAGCTGTGATTGGTGGCTGTGCCGGTGGCAATCCCCGGCTGTGGCTTAGGCCGGTGTTATCTTTAGGCTAGACAGCCAAGCTATCATCGGGCCCGTTGGCACTAGCCCAGATAAACTGCTGGCGAGAGCAGGTATGGTTGGTGTAAGGTGGGCAGACAACCAAGGTGGGACCTGTAGGTGACGGAGGATGCTGCGGTGGCAGTGGTGAAAGGTATCAGTGGCGTAAAGCAGGATATTAAGTGTGATCGAGGGAAGGTTTTTGGCTGAGGACGCGTCCGACGTGGAAACAGAGCGTTCGATATAGGCTGCCAGAGTCGGACAGACCAAGGGAGTCCTGGAGGTCAGAGGAAACGACCTTGACACAGGAGAGGTTGGGAGGAGTGAAAAATGACCCTACGCCGCAAAATTGGTTCACTTTCTCTCTTCTATAGGTATTACTTTGGTTTTTGCTCCCGAAAGCTGGCTGCTTGTGTGAGCCCACCACTAGCTACACCACGCAGTACTTGGCAAGCTGCTGCGTCACATGATTATTGTGTAGCCATCGGCAACTCAAGGGTGGGCCGTCTTGATAACTGTGTCTTTCCCTACACGTCGAAGGTTTGAAACTCTCTACCTCTTCATGTCTTTCCTAGTAACTACGATTTGACACATTTTAAAAGACTGGTTTTTCGCTTCCTTCAAAATTTGTAAATACTTTCCCTTGCCTCTTGTATTTTCCTCTCATAATCCTTTTGTCCGAAACTAGAGCCGCCAACATAAAAAACAAATAAAGAGAATGTAACGGGAGGTTGGCAGAGGGGATGATAGTGTTACAAGGCTTGGCGACCGCAAGACGGACGCAGATGGCCAGTGAACCGATTCAAAGATCACGGGAGAACCGATGAAGAGGATATCGACTGTCACTTGACTGGCTGAAGTCGGTGAAGGAGGACAGAGGAAGCAGGTGTGATGATGGGGTTCGAGAGGTGGGTTAGAGAGAGAGAGAGAGAGAGAGATAGCCTAGGTGTTACTGAGTGTATTACTGCCAAAGTACAGAGGTTGTGCCAGAGCACATATATGGTTTGCGACTAGTAAATTACATTGGTTTTCACTTAAGAATTACGTATGGCGACTTTAACAAACCATACGGGCTCTGATTTATGAATTACGGTGGTTTTGAAGCTTGACTTGTGTAGTATGAGAAATTTTGGCTTACGGAATACGAGTTTTTGACGAATTTGGTGATTCTTTATCAAATATTTTTCGCCTTGAAATCTGAAAAGGCTGACTAGTTCTGACATACGAATTATGGGAGTTTTGACACAAGTCATAGGGTCTTCGATTTTATTCAAAATATTAGAGTTTTGACTCACACTCTGCAAAGGCTTTGACTCAATGATATCAAGGTCCTGACTTAAAGATTATAAGTCTCTTGACTTGCGAAGGAAGGAGGTTTTGATCGACGAATAATAAGCTTTTTGAATTATTTTTCTCTTTCATTTTTTTATTTTCCGTATATGCACAATACATACGTATACATACAAACATGTACATATATACATACATACACATACACATGCATATACACATACATACATGTACATATTCATACTTGCTTGCCTCCATCCATTCCTGACGCCACCCCGCCCCACAGAAAATAACATTGCCACATCAAGTCCATGATGATAATGATGAAGGGGTAACTGCCTTTCAGTAAGAGTTCAGAAAATTTTGTTCATTGAGACTTTACAGTACACAACAAGTTTCATGGAGAAAATCTGCCTCATCAGATGTAAATAAATCCCAACAAAAGCTCACAGAAACTGTCCTGGCAGTTAAAGGAATGTGGGGGATGTCTTGTGGTTACAGGGGTTATGCAGGGGTGGCTATCCTGGGTAGGGAAATGCATGTTCAACTACTCATTTTATGCTATCTTGTCTTGATGATTCTTTCATATGATCTGGCTCATGAAAAAAATGATGTGCTTTAGAGTTACTTGGGGATAACTTAACAGATTCAGTGACATTACAGGTAGCATAATCTGATGAGGCAGAGAGAGTGACTGGGTTGTTAAGGTCTACATGGTGATAGTTTTCTTGCCAAATTTTAACAATAGCATTACCATGGTCACCTTTGTATACTGAATGACTGTTCCAATAGCATCTCTCAGTTTCTGTTTTATCTGTCTGGCTAATATATACATTTTTGCATGCATTACATTTAATGGTGCTAACACTCCCAATTTTTTGATAAGTTGGACTCCTATTAATTAATGTCATACTGACAGTGTTATATTGGAAGGCAACATTATAAGCACTGTTTTTTCATACCTTTCTTACACTTGCTAAGTTAAGAGCACAGGGCAACATCAGATATCTTGATCTAGGTTGAAAAATTTGCTCTAGGATTTTTCATTAAAATACATTGACACTTTTATTGTTAAATATCTAGTATCTATCACAAAATCCACTAATAACACCAACCAGGAATTTGACTTCTTATCTAGTTCAATTTTAAGTGCCTTGGCCAGTTTAAAACATTTCTAAGTGTCGTAACAAGCCACACAGATTACAGAATGTCATTGAAAATCTTAAGTAAAATAAAGATAACCATATTACAAAATCAGATAAAACTAATCAGTTCACAATTCTAAGTATAGTGGACTATAAACAGAAACTTCAGGATCTTTTAAATGATAGGGAAACATAAGAAAGATTAACATCCAACCCCCTTAGTAATAAAGTAAAGACTTTTCACTCTATACTCAACCAGTTGTTAAAGAAGCAACAGGACATTCTGAAGTCAGTAAGGTAAAGAAGCAACAGGAAGTCAGTAAGGATGGTTAATTCCTCTATTCACTAAATAACTAAGGTCCCCCTATAACTCACAAAGTTGGATGTCCCCTTAGACCAATCATCTCCTCTGTAAATTCTTCTGGTTATAGATTATTATAATGGTTAGCTGAACATCTTAGACATGTTCAAAGAAATATCCTTCAATCACATGTGAAAAATAGCTTCAACTTTGTAATAAGGCTAGAAACATTAATTTGCCTTAACATAAAGTCATAAGTTTTGATGTCAATTCCCAGTTCACAAAAGTCCATATCGAAGAAAGTTTGGCTAACTTAAGGAGGAAATTACTCAATCTCAGTCCTCAGCCTCAACTGACTCTTGCTCATGGCATAATAGAACTTTGTTTCCAATAATGTTTTCCAAGATGCGGAGGGTAATCTTCATGGATAAAAATTTGGTCTACCCATGGGAAATCCCCATATTTATGGAATACTTTGACACCGAGATCCTAACTTCTATTAGTAACCATCCTAAAATTTGACTTAGATGCACTGATGATGTGTGGTCCTTGTGGCCATCCTCTAAAAATTGATATTTTCTTAAGTGAATTAAACAACATTCACCCCACCATCAAATTCAAAAGGTATGTGTGTGTATGTATATATGTGTGTATATGAGTGAATGGGTCTTTCTTTGTCTATTTCCTGGCACTACCTTGCTAATGCAGGAAACGGCAATCAAGTAGAATAAACATAATAATAATATATAATATAATATAGAATGAATATAATAACAATATATATATATATATATATTTATTATATATCTATTTATCATATTAGATATCCATTTCCTGAATTAGTGAGGTAGTGCCAGGAAACAGATGAAGAACAACCCATCCACTCATATACACACATATATACATACACACACATACACATATATATACATATACCCCCTACATCAGCGAGGTAGCGCAAATAAACAGACAAAAGAAGGCCACATCCGCTCACATTCATTTCTAACTGTCATGTGTAATGCACCAAAACCACAGCTCCCTATTCACATCCAGGCCCTAGAGACCTTTCCATGGTTTCTCCCATATGTTTCACATGCCCTGGTTCAGTCCACTGACAGCACGTCAACCCCAGTAAACCACATCGTTCCAGTTCACTATTCTGGGCACGCCTTTCACCCTTCTGCATGTTCAAGCCCTGATCGCTCAAACTCTTTTTCACTCCATCCTTCCACCCATAATTTGGTGTTCTAATTCTCCTTGTTCCCTCCACCTCTCACACATATATCCTCTTTGTCAACCTTTCCTCACTCATTCTCTCCATATGTCCAAACCATTTTAACACAACCTCTTCTGCTCTCTCAGCCACACTCTTTTTATTACCACACATCTCTCTTATCCTTTCATTACTTACTCGATCAAACCACCTTACACAACATACAGTCCTCAAACATTTCATTTTCAACACATCCACCATCCTCCACACAACTCTATCTATAGTCCATCCCTTGCAACCATATAGTATTGATGGAATTACTATTCCTTGAAACATCCCATTTTTGCTCTCCCAGATAACATTCTCTCTTTCCATACATTCTTCATCGCTCCCAGAACCACCACTTGATGACTCACATCTGCTTCCGTGGTTCCATTCGTTGCCAAGTCCACTCCCAGATATCTAAAACACTTCACTTCATCCAATTTTTCTCCATTCAAACTCACATCCCACTAACCTGTCCCTTAACTCTCAACTTTCTCCCTTCACACACTATTCCAAACTCAGTCACCAACTCCAGCAGTTTCTCACTTGAATCAACCACCAGTGCTGTATAACTGGCGAATGACAACTGACTCCCTTCAAGACCCTCTCATCCCCAACAGATTGCATACTCGCCCCTCTCTCCAAAACTCTTGCATTTACCTCCCTAACCACCACATCCATAAACAAATTAAACAACCATGGGGACATCACACACCCCTGGGGCAGACCAATCTTCACTAGGAACCAACCACTCTCCTCTCTTCCTACTCACACACATGCCTCATACCCTTGATAAAAAATTCTCACTGCTTCTAGCAGCTTGCCTCCCAAACCATATATTCTTAATACCTTCCACATAGCATCTCTGTCAACCCTATCTTATGCCTTCTCCACATCCATAAATGCCACATACAAATCCATCTGTTTTTCTAAATATTTCTCACATGCATTCTTCAAAGTAAACACCTGATCCACACATCCTCTTCCATTTCTGAAACCACACTGCTCCTCCCCAATCTGATGCTCTGTACATGCCTTCATCCTCTCAGTCAATACCCTCCCATACAATTTTCCAGGTATACTCAACAGACTTATGTTTCTGTAGTTTGAACACTCACCTTTATCCGACTTTGTACAATGGCACTATAAATGCATTCTGCCAATCCACAGGCACTTCACTTCATACCACCACTCACTACCCTTTCTAATCTGCCCACCTTACACCTTTCTCATGCTACATGCATCTCTTGCACATGCTATCACTGCTTCCCTAAATACTTCCTATTCTTTATCCACTCCCCTTACTTCATTTGCTCTCACCTATTGCCATTCTTCACTCAATCTTTCCTGATACTTCTTCACACAAGTCTCTTTTCAAAGCTCACTTACTCTCACCAATCTCTTCCTCCCTACATTCTCTCCTCTTTTTGAAAAACTCTACAAATCTTCACCTCTACCTCCACGAGCTAATGATCAGACATCCCACAAACTGCCCCCCCTCTGCACATTTACTTCCAAAAGTCTCTCTTTTACATGCCTATCAATTAATACGTTATCGAATAATGCCCGTTGACTATCTCTCCTATTCACATATGTATACTTGTGAATCTCTCTCTTTTTAAACCAGGTATTCCCAATCAGCAGTCTTTTTTCAGCACAGAATGCCACAAGCTCTTCACCATTTCCATTCACTACACTGAATACTCCATGTGCACCAATTATACCCTCGCATTCAAATAACCCATCACTAATACCCGGTTCCATGCACCAAAACTGCTGATACACTCACTCCGATGCTCCCAAAAAATTTGCCTCTCATGATCTTTCTTGTCATGACCAGGTGCATAATTATCAATATTCACCCATCTCTCACCATCCACTTTCAGTTTTACCCACATCAATCTGGAATTTACTTCCTTACACTCTATCACACACTCCGACAACTCCTGCTTTAGGAGTAGTGCTACTCCTTCCTTAGTTCTTGTCCTCTCACCAAACCCTGACTTTACTCCCAAAATGTTTTCAAACAATTCTTTTCCTTTACCCTTGAGCTTCGTTTCACTCAGAGCCAGAACATCCATGTTACTTTCCTCATACACACTACCTATCTCTCCTTTCTTCTCGTCTTGGTTACATCCGAACACATTCAAACACCCCAATCTGAGCCTTCGAAGAGGATGAGCACTTCCCACTTGATTTCTTCTTTGTCTCCTCTTTCATAAATTGAAATACAAGAAGGAGAGTAGGTGAGTATTTCCAGCCAGCCAGCCAGCCAGCCCACCCCTCCTTCAACCCCCTTTAGTTGCCTTTTACGACACATTGTGAATACAGAGAATATAATCTGGTCTGCACTTTAGCTACTCAGGATAAGGCAACCAAATCTATGCTATGGATTCATCATGACTATTTCATCCAGAGAGACGATTTTAGCGAACTAAGCTAGATGCCACTCTCCTTATATCAAGGGTCTAGCAGATATCCCTAGTTGTGAAAGGTGTACCAAGTTCTTGATCAAAAATGATCCTTAATAGGCTTAAAGAGACCTACATGAGAAATAGTTTTTCTCATTTAAAAATCAACATTTCACACTTCTGGACAGATCTCAAAGAGCACTACTGAGTATAAAGGAATCTGTAAAGTGCCAAAACTTTATGGTTTTTCAGCAATTCTTAACTTGAAAAAACACAAGTAAAAACTTAAAACTTAGATTCATAGAATGATACAATTTGGCTCCTTTAAAAGATATCTAAAAACTTGACAACTTATATACTTTGGCTTCTTTTAAAATCACATGCTTTCCTATATTAATTTCAATCTCTAAAATTTCTCCAATTCTGTGCTCTTATTCCTCCCATTGTTACATTATCATATAATTCATATTTACCTTAAAGACTCCTATATTTTTGGCCTTCCAATAGAACATGCTTCATGGTAATACTGCATTTGTAGGAGTCACATAATGGGGTACGCCTCCTCCTCTCCATGAAGAGCCTATGAGTCAATATATTATGACCTAACCTCAAATGACAAAGAAGTGCTCAAAATGGCAATTACTGTTCCATGAGAAATGCCTTACCTCAACATTTTTTTATGTACTTCATAGTTTGACACTCCTTTGGGCTTCCAAGTGTCATATAGCTTACCGTTTACATAAATGTGATTATGAAATTTGTTAATAAAATCACAGTGAGGTATAACTCTCGCACACAAATTGCTAGGTGTAGCTGCTTTAGCTGCAGCATCTATTGATTCATTACTGCTGATATCAACATATTCAAGACCATAACAAAATTCTCCACTCTTATGCTCTGGGTAGATTCATACATTCCAATCTTGGAATTTTTGAACTATGGGAAGCATTAGAGCATAATGATAAGGCTTGGAGTGAACTCTGGAAATTGAAGTAGATGGTAAATTTCATTTTCAGAGACTATTCAAGTGTTTTAAGTGCAAACTGACTACCATACAATTCTGTAGTAAATATGGAATATTCATTTGGTTATTTTCCTTCATGACATTCAACTAGTATAAATGACACATAATAATATGGAGGAATAATGATACTGTAAGCATAAAAATTACCTATTTGAACATAAGCATCATTATTAGTTTATTAGTAACTAATAGGCTTTTACTGCTTTTTATCACTTTTATGTATGGGTAAATTAAATATTAGATTCTTATTAAATATATGTTAGTGTCAGTATTCATCAAATTTTCATTATTGCATATTTCTCTTTTATTATTAGGTAAACCAAGTTTAAAGATTTTCATTTCCTATTTCAAAACAGCAATCACGTAATACATTTAAAAACCATGTGGTTATGAAATTGCAAGCGGCAATTCATGCACATACAGAGATTTCTTGGTGCTACTATAGTATGCGGTCTACCACGGTATGAATTCTACAGTGACCTTACCTCACCTCTCATGCTGCCCACCTGCGTCTACCATAAGTGAACTGTAGGGTTATGTTAGGTTTGTGTTTATTTCTATCTTTCTGCTTTCTAAATACATAAATATTTTGTAAATAAGGTAGACTGTATGCTACAGTGTTAGATAACCCTGGTAGACCGCATACTATAGTAGTAAATGAGGTAGACCGCATGCTATGGTGTTTGATACCGTGGTAGACTGCATACTACAGTAGCACCAATTTCTTTTTAATCTATCCCATTCTCTCAATCTTTACCATGTTTTATTCATCCATCTCTTATCATTAGTAATTCAACATGCTTTCACCATTTTTTTATCACTTTTAGACAAACATAAAATAAATGTTTACTTCTTCCTCAAAAAATCAGTCTATCAAGTATGCCATGTGGTATATTATACCCTTATTTCAATTTGATTTTACAATACAGACTGTATCTGAAACATGTAGTACACCAGTATTCATTCTGACCTATAAATAAATACAGTTTATCAAAAAATAGATATTAATGGTGTAGCACACTAGTGAACAAGAATCATACGTGAAGCTGACGATTTCTTGTCTGCTTTTAGCCCACTTGCTACTGCTAAAATTTTCATGCAAAGCAATGTTTTGGTGGTAAGATATTTTTTTTTTAACACCTTTTTGCCCAATTCTGAATTCATCTTTTTTAGCAACTTGATATTATGATAACTGCAAAAATATGCATAATTTTTGTGAAACTTTTCTTTATCTACATAAATCATCTAATATTATAATTTTGTTCAGGGTCTTCCTTAATAAGAGTTTAATATGAGACCTTCTTTTCTCTCTAGCATGTAAAAATATCACTATTTTTCAAACCACATTAAAGGAAAAAATTTATGTAAAAATATTTTTCAAAAATCAAATTATCAATAAGATACATACACAAGGAATTCCTTCTACAAGTAAAAAAGGCTGGGTAATGAAAAATATGTATAGCATACCTTGCAAGTGCCGCCACGTTGTGAATCCATGCCTAATGTAAATTTGTCATTTCTGACCACTCACGCACTCACTATTTTCTTTCTATATAATGTTTCATATACACATCACTTAATGTATTGTTATTCATATACATATAATGACATATTTATCCAATAATGCATTTTTCAAAGCATTTTTATCAATATGCACTACACTTTGCCTTGCACTTGCTACATACTGTCATATGGCCATGCCTTCTAAACCTTCTGGATAATAATCATTCGTTATCCACCCAAGATGGCTGTGTAATGTTTTTATTAATAGACAATCACTGCTCGAGACTGCCCAGATGAAGATCAGGATTTATTTATACAAAACGAGAGCAAATAAAAGTAGGCTGAGTGTAGTCGTCCGGTGAAACGTGGTGTGGGCAGGGCGTAGCAACAAGCAGGATAACAGGAGGTAATTCCCACTTCAGGAAGAGGATGAGGCCATTCATCCTCACTAAAAAACAACTGTGTTAATACATTGCACTTCTGAACTATATCAATATTGTAAACCACATGAAAAGTCCACTAAATTTCATACAATATCATGGAAATGATATGAGAGATCTGCACACAATAAAACACTGCTTAACAGGGGCAAGAGAGATGCTAAATGGAGTAATGGGAGTGACACTAGCTAATCAGATGCCTGTTCAAGAGCATCAACCATTCAGCATTCAGTTCTCTAACAAATAAGCTATGCAGTGATAATGCTGCTACTCAGACAAAATTTCTTATAACCAATTTTTTTTTCCCCCTTGTAACCCAGAAAATGGCAGGTTTCCATATGTTCAGTCAGTGTTTAGTCCTCAGAATGTCCTGGTATGGGAGGTATTACTATACACAATATTCTTGGACCATTCATATTAAAAAAATACTGAATCAAAATGAGCAGCAACTACATACAGATCTTCATTCAAGGTGGTCAAAATCAAAATACAGCATAATCCTGATGAGTCAAATTTCTGAATAAAACAGGTTTTCAGTCACCCAACTTTCCACATACAAGTGGCCCTAAGTAACCTGACATGTCTACATACATTGTTTATAGAAATGCTACATAATAAGTCCTTGCAATGCACTTAAATGTATTCTTGACATAATTAGTACAATGCTATGAATTTATATATTATAACTAAACTTTCCATTGCTCATATTTCTAACTTTTGTTCTTCTTTTTCACAATACGTAGTGAAGTCTTTGCAGATCTTCACACCCACAACCCAGGATGGGTCCAAGCTGCTGGATTGGGTTTTGGTCTACCAAGCAGTTCGAAGCCACACCCCACATAGCCCCCCCCACAACCTAGCTGGTCTGGGACACTGTAGGTATTTATCCAGGGCATTCTTAAACTTTCCCAACTATGCATCTCATGCAGTTTCTGATGATAGCTGGCAAGGTGATAAGTTTTGGGCCCCGGATATTTAAGGTGTTCTCTCTTTTTGTGTATATTGCATTTCTGAATTTCAGGGGTAGTATTCTACAGTCTTCCATGTCTGTTGTACCAATAGGATGTTATTTCCATATATAAGATGGGATCCATACCTCCTGATGCAAATGAATGAAAAACTGTTCAGATCGTTATCAAGTTTAAACTGCTTTGTATGGATAGCACATACATCACCCTAATGTGGCAATGTGCGTGTGTTTTAGTAATGTAGCTACCCTTTATACTGGTAAGTTACAGACCATATATGATAACTACATTACTGAATGCATGTAGTCTGTAATAAGGTATAATATATGGGAATATTTTTGTAAATACTGTATCAGAGATTCAAGCATCTCATTACTCTAGGCTACTTTCTCTGTAATAGTATATATGCAGTGTAAAGTTTCAAAAGAACTATGGAACTAAGCAATCATTTAGTACATTCAATAAAATTTCATGCCATTGTTATACAATTTGCTTCAATCTGAACCTTTTTCAACAGCACTAGTTTGACAATTTTTTTTCCAAAAAATTATTTGGAGAGAAAATTAAATTTTTAGACATTTTATGTTTCTTATGAAAATCTAATGTCAGATACATAATATGCAATATCATGCAAAAAATGAAATCTAAAAAAATTATATTAAGACTCATTATTTGTTCCACAACTGTCAGACACCTTTCGGGAAAGCCTCTTGATGTCTAATACGGCATCAAAGTAGTTAAACAGACAAACCAATCAACCTTACCTAACTGCACAACCAGGGGACTCAACACCCCTGGTTTAGAAAACATGCCAACCTCACTGTAACCCAGATATGGATGATAATTTGAAAAAGACAGATGAAAAAGCAAAGAAGCTAGCTAGCCATCTTCAGCTAAGACCACTCTCCTCTAACATTCCTTCTGTATCCAGTATAATTTTTCATTGAAAAATTATTTTCTCTTCCCCCTATCTACTCTGTCTATTTTTCTAATTTTGCAACAATTTTTTTCCATCCGGTAATTGAAAACTGCTGATAAGGTGGCCAAATAAGGTTGATAATCACCAATTCTACAGTTAATCAGGTGACGGGACAAACCTGGAGAATGACACTTCATCAGTCTAACTATGTAATGAAACTAGCTTTAGATGTAGTGCATTTACAGAGTGCAATGGGTTGCTGACCATAATTAGGAAAATTTCATTCTATTTTGTGATATTAAACAAGATAATAGTGAAGGTTTGAATATCAATGAAAACAAGGAGTTAATTCAAGTAAAAGGTGAAACACACAGAAAAACATCACAACCTGTAAAAACCTTACCTACCCTCCATGTTAGCCAAATATAACTTAATTATTAATGTTCTAGTCAAAATATACCAAGCATAACCATAACTGAGCATTGCGCAAATTGCTAATGAATCTTAACTGACAGACAGACCCTACAGCCATTCACACCAGTGCCCAAGCTCCCCAAAAGCAGCCATTCCATACAGATCACATTAGCCATATAACATTTAGATAAGATCTTTGCTATGTGATCAGCATTACAGATAAAGATATTTGCAGTGAGCATTTCCACCACAATTTTTTGCCCACGTTATAAGTAGGAATAGGAAGGGAAGTGCATACAGGTCCTAAATGATTCCACAGGACAATCACTCTCACTTACCCTGTAGAAACAACAAGGGAGGGAAGTGTGCATTGTATGTTAATTTTGCCATGTTTGCTAAAATCTGCTGGGATACAGAGAACATTTATATAAATGTTACTGATAAGTTTCTACAATATACAGTATTTTCTTAAGGTATAAAAACAAAATGATAATCATTTCATCATTACATATGGTAGAATAAATAAATACTGGCTATAAACTACAGTAAGATTTCCCCACCCATCCTCAAAATTCACATTTTTCAGGTTAACTAATAATGTACTTAACCTTAAATCTTCAGAGATATTCATATAAATTAAGAAGTATAATTTGTCCACTACTTTTACCCTGATAATGTATAGGAGTTCTGCAAATGTTTTTTTAGCACAATGAATTACAAAGTGTAAGAGTTAGGCCTGTGTCAAGTGAGTTACAACTGTACAGTACACTTCTTATCATTTATTTTTCCCAAACCAAAAAAATTAATTACAGTTTATGTTTCAACTCATGCAATAAAGATTTTCTTGTTATAATGACTGTGACTCATTGATTTTTTTTTTTTCATAGCAGCAAAATCTTAACAAAACTAAAATTGCCAACTGCACCAGTGAAATGCAAAGTTGTCAAGGTCTGGTACGCACTGGCAACACGGCCTTCACTTTTGCTAGAAACATCTTCTCTTGCCTCACCTTGGTCAATTTCAAATGCTACAAGAATCAGTATCATCAAAATCTCTCTCCACATGATCCAAAACAGAGCATCATCAAGTAATGCAGGATCATCTTTTTTTTTTTTTTTTTTTTTTTATGTTGAAGGCTCCAGTCACGGACAAAAGTCCACATC
>JAYMFT010383288.1:0-20354 GCA_038088735.1 Panulirus argus
AATCTCTTTTCTGACCCCCCCCCCCCCAACATCCTAAGACACCCAGACCTCCTCAAACCTCTCCTCTGACTTTTCCAGAACCACGCCAGACACCTAAAAACACTCAAACCTCTCCTCTGACACTTCCAGAACATCGCCAGACACCTAGACACCCTGAAGCCTCTCCTCTGAAACTCCGAGAAAATCACCAGACACCTAAAAACCCTCAAACGTCTCATATGACCCTTCCAGAACCTGGCCAGACACCTACAAACCCTCAAACCTCTCCTCTGACCCTTCCAGAACCTCGCTAGACAACTACATCCCCTCATAGCTTTCCTCTCTCCCTTCCAGAACCTCGCCAGACACCTAGACCCTCTCCAAACTCTCCTCCAATCCTTCCAGAACCCCTCCAGAAACCTAGAAACCTTCAAACCTCTCCTCTATTCCTGCTAGAACCTCGCCAGAAACCAAGACCCACACAAACCTCTCCTCTGACCCTTACAGAACATCGACAGACAATTAGAAACCCTGAAACCTCTCCTCTGACCTCTCCAGATCCTTGACAGACACCTAGACCCTCTCAAACCTCTCCTCCGATCCTTCCAGAACCTCGCCCGACACCTAGAAATCCTTAAATCTATCCTCTGACCCTTCCAGAACCTCACCAGAAACGAGGACCCCCTTCAAACCTCTCCTCTGATCCTTTCAGAACCTCACCAAACTACTAGACCACCTCAAATCTCTCCTCTGACCCATTCAGAACTCGCCAGACACCTAAAAACCCTGAAACCACTCCTATGACTCTTCCAGAACCTCCCGAGAAACATACACCCCCTCAAAACTCTCCTCTGACCCTTAGGGAACTTCGCCAGACAAGTAGAAACCCTCAAACCTCTCCGCTGACCTTCCAGAACCTCGCCAGATACCTAGAAACCCTTAAACCTCTCCTCTGACACTTCCAGAACCTCGCCAGACACTTAGACCCTCTCAAACATCTCCTCCGATCCTTCCAGAACCTCCCCCGACACCTAGAAACCCTTAAATCTATCATCTGATCCTTCCAGAACTTCACCAGAAACCTAGTCCTCTTCAAACCTTTCCTCTGACCCTTCCAGAACCACACCAGACAACTACACCACCTCAATTCTCTCCTCTGACCCTTCCTGAAGCTCGCCAGACACCTAGACACCCTGAAACCTCTCCGCTGACTCTTTCAATACCTCGCCAGACACCTAGACCTCTCAAACCTTTCCTCTGACCCTTCCAAAATTTCGCCAGATACCTAGAAACCCTTAAACCTCATCTCTAACACTTTTTCAACCCCGCCAGAAACTAGAAATCCTGATACCTCTCCATTGACCCTTCCAGAATCTTGCCATACACCTAGACACCCTCAAACCTGTCCTCTGACCCTTCCAGAACCTCGCTAGACAACTAGATCCCCTCAAATATATCCTGAGGCCCTTCTAAAACTCCGCCAGACAATTAGAAACCCTCAAACCTTTCCTCTATCCCTTCCAGAACCTCGCCAGACACCTAGATCTTCTCAAACCTCTCCTTTGTCCTTCCAGAACCTCGCCAGACAACTAGGCCCCCTCAAACCTCTCCATATGACCCTTTCTGAACCTCGCCAGACACCTAGACCCCTTCAAACCTTTCCTCTGACCCTTCCAGATCCTCGACAGACACCTAGACTTCTCAAACCTTTAATCTGACTCTTCCAAAACCTCGCCAGATACCTACAAACCCTCAAACCTCTCCTCTGACTCACTTTCCACCTCGCTATACACCTACACCCCTCAAACCACTCCTCTGACCCTTACAGAAACTCGCCAGACACCTAAAAATCCTCAAACCTCTCCTCCGACCCTTACAGAAACCCGCCAGACAACTACAAACAGTCAAACCTCTCTTCTGATCCTTCCAGAACCTCGTCAGACAACTAGAAACCCTCAAACCTCTTCCCTGAGCTTCCAGAACCTCGGCAGACACCTAGACACCCTCAAACCTCTCCACTGACCCATCCAGAACCTCGCCAGAAACTTAGACTTCCTCAAACACCTCCTCTGACCCTTTCAGCAACCCGCCAGAAACCTAGAAACCGTCAAATCTCTCTCCTGACTCTTCCAGAATCTCCTGAGACACCTAAATCTTCTCAAATATCTCTTCTGACTCTTCCAGAACCAAGCCAGACACCTAAAAACACTCAAACCTCTCCTCTGAGACTTCCAGAATCTCGCCAAACACCTAGACCCCCTGAAACTTCTCCTCTGAACCTTCTACAACATCGCCAGACACGTAAAAACCCTCAGACCTCTCCTATGACCCTTCCAGAACCTCGCCACACACCTAAAAGCTCAAACCTCTCCTCTGACCCTTCCAGAACCTCGTTAGACAACCACATCTCCTCAAACCTTTCCTCTGTCCATTCCAGAACCTCCCCAGAAACCTACACCCCCTCGAAGCTCTAATCTGACCCTTCCAGAACTTCGCAAGACAAATAGAAACCCTCAAACCTCTCCTCTCACCTTCCAGAACCTCTACAGACACCTAGAAACCCTCAAACCTCTCATCTGACCCTTCCACAACCTCGCCAGACACATAGAAACCGTCAAAACTCTCCTCTGTCCCTTCCAGAACCTCGCCAGACACGTAGAAACTCTAAACCCTCTCTATTGACCCTTCCAGAACCTTGCCATACACCTAAACACCCTCAAACCTCTCCTCTGACCCTTCCAGAACCTCGCTAGACAACTATATCTCCTCAAAAATTCCTCTGACCCTTCCAGAGCCCCGCCAGACAATTACAAACCCGGAAACCTTTCCTCTGGCCCTTCCAGAACCTAGCCAGACACCTACACCCCCTCAAATCTCTCCTCTGACCCTTCCAGAACTTCGACAGACACCTAGACCTCTCAAACATTTCCTCTGACTCTTCCAGAACTTCGCCAGATACCTAGGAGCCCTCAAGCCTCCCCCCTGACCCTTCCAGAACCTCACCAGACACCTACACCCGGGAAACCTCTCCTCTGGGCCTGTCAGAAATTCTCCAGACACCTACAAATCTTCAAACCTCTCCTCTGACCCTTCCGAAACCTCGTCAGACAACTACAAACTCTCAAAACTCTCATCTGACCCTTCCAGAACCTCGCCAAACACCTGGAAACCCTCAAACCTCTACTCTGACCCTTCCAGATCCTCAACAGACAACTAGAAACCCTCAAACCTCTCCTCTGACCCTTACAGAACTCGCCAGACACCTAGAAACCCTCAAACCTCTTATATGACCCTTCCAAAACCTCGCCAGCGACCTACACCCCCGCAAACCTCTCCTCTGACCCTTCCAGAACCTCGCCAGACACTTAGACCACCTCACACGTCTCCTCTGACCCTTTCAGAACCTCGCCAGAAACCTAGAAACCCTCAAATCTTTCTTCTAACCCCCCCCAACCTCTTACGACACCTAGACATGCTCAAACCTCTCCCCTGACTTTTCCAGAACATCGCCAGACACCTAAAAACTCTCAAACCTTTTCTCTGACACTTCCAGAACATCGCCAGACACCTAGACCCTCTGAAACCTCCCCTCTGAACCTCCCAGAACATCGCCAGACACCTAAAAACCTTCAAACCTCTCCTATGACCCTTCCAGAACCTGGCCAGACACCTACAAACCCTCAAACCTCTACTTTGACCCATCCAGAACCTCGCTAGACAACTACATCCCATTAAACCCTTCCTCTCTCCCTTCCAGAACCTCGCCAGACACCTATACCCTCTCCAAACTCTCCTCCAATCCTTCCAGAACCTCTCCAGAAACCTAGAAACCCTCAAACCTCACCTCTGATCCATCTAGAACCTCGCCAGAAACCAAGACCCACTTAAACCTCTCCTCTGACCCTTCCAGAATCTCGACAGACAATTAGAAACCCTGAAACCTCTCCTCTGACCTTTACAGAAACTCGCCAGACACATAGACCCTCTCAAACCTCTCCTCCGATCCATCCAGTACCTCGCCCGACTCCTAGAAACCCTTTAAATCTATCGTTTGACCCTTCCAGAACCTCACCAGAAACCTAGACCCCCTCAAACCTCTCCTCTGACCCTTCCAGAACCTCACCAAACTACTAGACCACCTTAAATCTCTCCTCTGACCCTTACAGAACTTCGCCAGATACCTAGAAACCCTCAAGCCTTTACTCTGACCCTTTTTCAACCTTGCCAGACACCTGGACCGCCTCAAACCTCTCCTCTCGCCCTTACAGAACTCACTAGACACCTAAAAGACCTGAAACCACTTCTATGATCCTTCCAGAACCTCTCGAGAAACCTACGACCCCTCAAAACTCTCCTCTGACCCTTACAGATCTTCGTCAGACAAGTAGAAACCTGCAAACCTCTCCGCTGACCTTCCAGAACCTCACCAGACACCTAGAAACCCTTAAACCTCTCTTCTGACACTTCCAGAACCTCGCCTTTACCGAGACCCTCTCAAACCTCTCCCCCGATCCATCCAGAACCTCGCCCGGCACCTAGAAACCCTTAAATCTATCATCTGACCCTTCCAGAACCTTACCAGAAACCTAGTCCCCTTCAAACCTCTCCCTTTCCAGAACCTCACCAAACACCTACACCACCTCAATTTTCTCCTCTGACCCTTCTTGAACCTCGCCAGACACCTAGACACCCTCAAACCTCTCCTCTGACCCTTCCAATTCCTCGCCAGACACCTAGACACTCTCAAACCTCTTCTCTGACCCTTCCAATACTTCGCCAGACACCTAGACCTCTCAAACCTTTCCTCTGACCCTTCCAAAATTTCGCCAGATACCTAGAAACCCTTAAATCTCTCCTCTGACACTTTTTCAACCTCGCCAGACACCTAGAAACTCTGAAACCACTCCACTGACCCTTCCAGAATCTTGCCATACACCTAGACATCCTCAAACCTCTCCTCTGACCATTCCAGAATCTCGCTAGACAACTAGATCCCCTCAAACACATCCTCCGACCCTTCGACAACCTTGCAAGACAATTAGAAACCCTCAAACCTTTTACTCTAACCCTTTCAAAACCTGGCCAGACACCTAGATCCTCTTAAACCTCTCCTCCGATCCTTACAGAACCTCGCCAGACACATAGAAACCCTCAAACGTATCCTCTGACCCTTCCAGAAACTCAACAGAAACCTAGACTCCCTCAAACTTCTCCTCTGTCCTTCCAGAACCTAGCCAGACACCTAGGCCCCTCAAATCTCTCCTCTGACCCTTCCTGAACCTCGCCAGACACCTAGACCCTCTGAAACCTTTCCTTTGATCGTTACAGAACCTCGACAGACACCTAGACCTCTAAAACCTTTAATCTGACTCTTACAAAACCTCACCAGATACCTCTCCTCTGACTCTTTTTCAACCTCGCTCGACACCTAGACCCCACAAACCTCTCCTCTAACTCTTACAGAAACCCTCCAGACAACTACAAGCCCTCGAACCTCTCCTCTAACCCTTCCAGAACCTCGCCAGACAACTAGAAACTCTCAAACCCCTTCCCCGAGCTTCCAGAACCTCGCCAGACACCTAGAAACAGTCAAACTTTCACCTGACCCTTCAACAACCTTGCAAAACACCTAGAAACCATCAAACCTCAACTCTCACCCTTCCAGAACCTCGCCAGACACCTAGAAGCTCTCAAACCTCTCCACTGACCCTTCCAGAACCTCGCCATACACCTACACCCCTGCAAACCTCTCCTCTGACAGTTCCAGAACTTAGCCAGACACCTAGACCGCTCATACTTCTTCTCTGATCCTTCCAGATCCTCGCCAGACACTTAGACCGCCTCAATCGTCTTCTCTGACCCTTCCAGGACCTCTCCAGAAACCTACACCCCCTCAAACCTCTCCTCTGACACTTCCAGAACCTCGCCAGACACTTAGACCGCCTCAATCGTCTCCTCTGACCCTTTCAGTACCTCGCCAGAAACCTAGAAACCCTCTAATCCCTCTTCTGACCCTTCCAGAACCTCCTCAGACACCTAGACCTCCTCAAACTTCTCCTCTGACTCTTCCAAAAAAAAGCCAGTCACCTAAAAACACTCAAACCTCTCCTCTGACACTTCCAGAACCTCGCCAGACACGTAAACCCCCTGAAACCTCCCCTCTGAACCTCCTAGAACATCGCCAGACACCTAAAAACCCTCAGACCTCTCCTATGACCCTTCCAGAACCTCGCCAGACACCTACAACGACATCCCCTCAAACCTTTCCTCTGTCCATTCCAGAACCTCCCCAGAAACGTACACCCCCTTAAAACTCTAATCTGACCCTTCTAGAACCTCGCCAAACAAGTAGAAACCCTCAGACGTCTCCTCTTACCTTCCAAAACCCTGCCAGACACCTAGAAACCCTCAAACCTCTCATCTGACCCTTCCATAACCTCACCAGACACATAGAAACCCTTCCAAAACCTCGCCAGACACCTAGAAATTATAGAACCTCTCCACTGACCCTTCCAGAACCTTGCCATACACCTAGACATCCTTAAACCTCTCCACTGACCCTTACAGAACCTCGCCAGACACCTAGACCCTCTAAAACCTCTCCTTTAACCATTCCTGAACCTCGCCAGACACTAACACCCCCTCAAAACTCTCCCCTGACCCTTTCAGAACCTCGATTGACACCTATACCTCTCAAACCTTTCCTCTGACTCTTCCAGAACCTCGCCAGATACCTAGAAATCTTTAAACCTCTCCTCTGACAATTCTTCAACCTCGCCAGACACCTACACCCCTTCAAACCTCTCCTCTGGCCCTGACAGAAACTCGTCAGACACCTACAAACCCTCAAACCTCTACTCTGACTCTTCCAAAACCTCGCCAGGAAACTACAAACCCTCAAAACTCTCATATGACCTTTCCAGAACCTCGCCAGACATCTAGAAACCCTCATACTTCTCTTCTGACCCTTCCAGAACCTCCCCAGACACTTAGAAACCCTCAAACCTCTCCTCTGACCCTGATAGAACTCGCCAGACACCTAGAAACCCTCAAAGCTCTCCTTTGACCATTCCAGATCCTCGCCAAAAACCTATATCCCCTCAAACCCCTCCCCTGACCCTTCCAGAACCTCGCCACACAACTGGAAAAACTCAAACCTCTCCACTGACCTTCCAGAACCTCGCCAGAAAGCTAGAAACCCTCAAACCTCTCTTTTGACCTTTCCAGAACCTCGCCAGAAACTTAGAAACCATTTAACTTCTTCTTTGTCCCATCTCATACCTCGCCAGACACCTAGAAATTCTGAGACCTCTTCACTGACCCTTCCAGAACCTTGCCATACACCTAAACACCCTCAAACCTCTCCTTTGACCCTTCCAGATCCTCGCTAAAGAAGTATATCCCCTCAAACATATCCTGTGACCCTTCCAGAACAAGGCCAGACAATTAGAAATCCGGAAACCTTTCCTCTGACCCTTCCAGAACCTCGGAAGAAACCTAGACCCTCTCAAACCTCTCCTTTGACCCTTCCTGAACCTCACCAGACACAAAGACCCCCTCAAACCATTTCCTTAACCCTTCTAGAACCTCGCCAGACACCTAGACCCTCTCAAACCTCTCCTACGATCCATCCCGAACCTCGCCAGATACCTAGATCCCCCAGATTTCTTCTCTGACCCTTCCAGAACATAGAAAGACACTTAGACCTCTCAAACCTTTCCTCTGACTCTTCCAAAACGTCGCTAGAGACCTAGAAATCCTCAAACCTCTCCTCTGACCCTTCGACAACCTCACCAGACAACTACACCACCTCAATTCTCTTCTCTGACCCTTCCTGAACCTCGCCAGGCACCTAGACACCCTCATACCTCTCCTCTGACCCTTCCAATACCTTGACAGACACCTTGACGTCTCAAACCTTTCCTCTGACCCTTCCAGAACTTCGCCAGATACCTAGAAACCCTTAAACCTCTCTTCAACCTCGCCAGACAACTAGAAGCTCTGAAACCTCTCCACTGACCCTTCCAGAATCTTGTCATACACCTACACACCCTCAAACCTCTCCTCTTACCCTTCCAGAACCTCGCTAGACAACTAGATCCCCTCAAACACATCCTCTGATCCTTCCAGAACCCCGCAAGACAATTAGAAACCCTTAAACATTTCCTCTAACAATTCCAGAACTTCGCCAGACACCTAGATCCTCTCAAACCTCTCCTCCGATCCTTCCAGAACCTCGCCAGACACCTAGAAACCTCTGACCCTTCCAGAACCTCGACAGAAACCTAGACTCCCTCAAACCTCTCCTCTGTCCTTACAGAACCTCGCCAGACACCTATACCCCTCAAACCCCTCCTCTGACCCTTCCTGGACCTCCCCAGACACCTACACACCTCAAACCTTTCCTCTGACCCTTCCAGAACATTGAAAGACACCTAGACCTCTCAAACCTTTAATCCGACTTTTCCAAAACTCGCCAGAAACCTACAAATTCTCAAACCTCTCCTCTGACTCTTTTTCAACCTCGCTAGACACCTAGAGCCCCTCAAACCTCTCCTCTAACCCTTACGGAATCTCGCCAGACACCTACAAACCCTCAAACCTCTCCAATGATCCTTACAAAAACCCGCCAGACAGCCACAAACCCTCAACCCTCTCCTCCAACCCTTCCAGACAACTAGAAACCCTCAAGCCTCTTCCCTGAGCTTCCTGATCCTCGCCAGACACCTAGAAACCCTCAAACCTCTCCTCTGACCCTTACAGAACCTCTCCATACACCTGCACCCCTTTAAACCTCTCCTCTGACAGTTCCAGAAGCTCGCCAGAAACCTAGAACCCTTCATACTTCTTCCCTGACCCTTTCAGATCCTCGCCAGACACCTAAAAACCCTCAAACCTCTCCTCTGACCCTTCAAGAACCTCGACAGACACCTAGACCTCTCAAACTTTCCTCTGACTCTTCCAAAACCTCGTCAGATACCTAGAAACCCTCAAACCTCTCCTCTGACCCTTCTTCAACCTCGCCAGACATCTAGACCCCCCTCAACCTCCCCTCTGACCCTTACAGAACTCGTCAGAAACCTAGAAACCCACAAGCCTCTCCTATGACCCTTCCAGATCCTCGTCAAAAACCTGCACCCCCTCAAACCTCTCCTCTGACCCTTTCAGAACCTCGCCAGACATGTAGAAACCATCAAACCTCTCATCTGACCTTCCAGAACCTCGCCAGAAAGCTACAAACCCTCAAACCTTTCCTTTGACCCTTCCAGAACCTCGCCAGACATCTAGAAACCACCAAACCTTTCCTCTGTCCCTTTCTCTACCTCGCCAGAAACCTAGAAAATTTTAAACCTCTCCATTGACCCTTCAAGAACTTTGCTAAACACCTAGACACTCTCAAACCTCTCCTCTGACCCTTCCAGAACCTCGCTAGATCCCCTAAAACATATCATGTGACCCTTCCAGAACCAGACCAGACAATTAGAAATTCGGAAACCTTTCCTCTGGCCCTTCCAGAACCTCGCCAGACACCTTGACCCTCTCAAACCTCTCATTTGACCCTTCCTGAATCTCACCAGACACCTAGACCCCCTCAAACCTCTCCTCAGACCCTTCCAGAACCTCGCCAAACACTTAGAACCCCTCAGACGTCTCCTCTGACCTTTTCAGTACTTGGCCAGAAACCTAGAAACCCTCAAATCTCTCTTCTGACCCCTCCAGAACCCCCTAAGACACCTAGACCTCCTCATACCTCTCCTATGACACTTCCAGAACCTCGCCAGACACCTAGACCGCCTGAAACTTCTCCTCTGAACCTCCCAGAACATCGCCAGACACCTAAAACCCTCAAACCTCTCCTATAACCCTTTCAGAGCCTCGCCAGAAGCCTACAAACCTTCAAACCTCTCCTCTGATCCTTCCAGAACCTCGATAGACAACTATACCCCCTCAAACCTTTACTCTGTCCCTTCCAGAACCTCGACAGACACCTACACCCTCTCCAAAACTCTCTTCCAATCCTTCCAGAGCCTAGCCAGAAACCTAGAAACCCTCAAACCTTTCCTCTGATCCTTCTAGAACCTCGCCAGAAACCAAGACCCACTCAAACCTCTCCTGTGACCCTTCCAGAACCTCGACAGACAATTAGAAACCCTGAAACTTCTCCTGTGACTATCCGAAACCTCGCCAGACACCTAGACACTCTCAAACCTCTCCTCTGATCCTTCCAGAACCTTGCCCGACACCTAGAAACCCTTAAATCTATCCTCTGACCCTTCCAGAACCTCACCAGAAACCTAGACCAATTCAAACCTCTACTCTGACCCTTCCAGAACCTCACCAAACAACTAGACTACCTCAAATCTCTCCTCTGACCCTTCCAGAGCTTCGCCACATACCTAGAAACCCTCAAACCTCTACTCTGACCCTTTTTCAACCTCGCCAGACTCCTGGACCACCTGAAACCTCTCCTCTGACCCTTACAGAACTCGCCAGACACCTAGAAACCCTAAAACCACTCCTCTAACCCTTCCAGAACCTCCAGAGAAGCCTACACCTCCTCAAAACTCTCCTTTCACCCTTCGAGAACTTCGTCAGACAAGTTGAAGCCCTTATACCTCTCCTCTGACTTTCCAGAACCTCGCCAGACACCTAGAAACCCTCAAACCTCTCCACTGGCACTTTCAGAACCTCGCCAGACACCTAGACCCTCTCAAACCTCTCCTCCGATCCTTCCAGAACCTCGCCTGACACCTAAAAACCCTTAAATCTATCATCTGGCCCTTCCAGAACCTCATCAGAAACCTACAACCCTTCAAACCTCTCCCCTGACAGCTACACCACGTCAATTCTCTCCTCTGACCCTTCCTGAACCTCGCCAGACACATAGGCCCCCTTAAACCTCTCCTCTGTCCTTCCACAACTTCGCCAGACACCTAGATCCTCTCAAACCTCTCCTCTGACCCTTACAGAACCTCGACAGACACCTAGACCTCTCAAACCTTTAATCTTACTCTTCCAGAACATCGCCATATACCTACAAACCCTCAAACCTATCCTCTGACTCTTTTTCAACCCCGCTAGACACCTAGACCCCCTCAAACCTCTCCTCTGACCCTTCCAGAAACTCGCCAGACACCTAGACCCCCTCAAACCTCTCCTCTGACCCTTCCAGAAACTCGCCAGACGCCTACAAACCCTCAAACCTCTCCTCTGACCCTTACAGAAACCCGCCAGACAACTACAAACCCTAAAACCTCTCCTCTGATCCTTCCAGAACCTCGCCAGACAACTACAAATCCTCAAGCCTCTTTTCTGAGCTTCCAGAACATCGCCAGACACTAAGAAACCCTCAAACCTCTCATATGACCCTTCCAGAACCTTGCAAAACACCTACAACCCCTCAAACCTCACCTCTGACCCTTCCAAAACCTCGCCAGACACCTAGAAACCCTCAAACCTCTCCACTGACCTTTACAGAATCTCGCCACACACCTACACTCCTTCAAACCACTCCTCTGACAGTTACAGAACCTCGCCAGACACCTACAACCCCTCATACTTCTCCGCTGACCCTTCCAGTTCCTCGCCAGACACCTACAAACCCTCAAACCTCTCCTCTGACCCTTCCAGAAACTCGCCAGACACCTAGAAACACTCAAACCTCTCCTCTGACCCTTCCAGAACCTCGCTAGAAACCTACACCCCCTCAAACCTCTCCCCTGACCCTTCCAGAACCTCGCCAGACACTTAGACCGCCTCAAACGTCTCCTCTGACCCTTTCAGTATCTCGCCAGAAACCTAGAAACCCTCAGATCTCTCTTCTGTCCCTTCCAGAACCTCTACAGACACCTAGACCTTCTCAAACTTCTCCTCTGACTTTTCCAGAACCAAGCCAGTCACCTAAAAACACTAAAACCTCTACTCTGACACTTCCAGAACCTCGCCAGACACCTAAACCCCCTGAAACCTCTCCTCTGAACCTTCCAGAACATCGCCAGACACCTAGAAACCCTCAAACCTCTCCTATGACCCTTCCAGAACCTCGGCATATACCTACAAACCTTTAAACCTCTCCTGTGACCCTTCCAGAACCTCGATACACAACTACATCCCCTCAAACCTTTCCTCTGTCCCTTCTAGAACCGCGCCAGACACCTAGACCCTCTTCAAACTCTCTTCCAATCTTTCCAGAACCTCGCCAGAAACCTAGAAACCCTCATACCATTACTGTGATCCTTCTAGAACCTCGCCAGAAACCAAGACCCACTCAAACCTCTCCTCTGATCCTTTCAGAAACTCGACAGACAATTAGAAACCCTGAAACCTCTCCTCTGGTCCTTTCAGAACCTCGTCAGACACCTAGAAACTCTGACACCTCTCCAATGACCCTTCCAGAAACTTTCGATACACCTAGACATCCTCAAACCTCTCCTCTGACCCTTCCAGAACCTCGCTAGACAACTAGATCTCCTCAAACATATCCTCTGACCCTTCTAGAACCCCGCCAGACAATTACAAACCCGGAAACCTTTTATCTGACCCTTCCAGAACCTCGCCGGACACCTAGACCCCCTCAAACCTCTCCTCTGAACATTCCTGAGCCTCACTAGGCACCTACACTCCCTCAAACCTCTCCTCTGACCCTTTCAAAACCTCGACTGACACGTAGACCTCTCAAACCTTTCATCTGACTCTTCCAGAACCTCGTCCGATACCTAGATATCCTCAAACCTCTCCTCTGACAATTCTTCAATCTCGCCAGACACCTAGACCCCCTGAAACCTCTCCTCTGGACCTGATAGAAACTCGTCAGACTCCTACAAACCCTCAAACCTCTCCTCTGACCCTTCCTAAACCCCGCCAGAAAACTACAAACCCTCAAAACTCTCATATGACCTTTCTAGAACCTCGCCACACACCTAGCAACCCTCTTACTTCTCCTCTGACCCTTCCAGAAACTCCCTAGACACCTAGAAACCCCCTTACCTCTCCTCTGACCCTTCCAGAGCCTAGAAACCTAGAAACCCTCAAACCACTCCTATGTCCCTTCCAGAACCTCCCGAGTAACCTACACCCCCTCAAAACTCTCCTTTGACCATTCCAGAACTTCGCCAGACAAGTAGATTCGCTCAAACCTCTCCTCTGACCTTCCAGAACCTCGCCAGACACCTAGAAACCCTCAAACCTCTCCTCTGACATTTCCAGAACCTCTCCAGACACCTAGACCCTCTCAAACTTCTCCTCCGATAATTCCAGAACCTCGCCCGACACCTAGAAGCCCTTAAATCTATCATCTGACCCTTCCAGAACCTCACCAGAAACCTAGAGCCCTTCAAACCTCTCCCCTGACCCTTCCAGAACCTCACCAGCCATCTACACCACCTCAATTCTCTCCTCTTACCCTTCCTGAACCTCGACAGACACCTAGACACCCTTAAACCTCTCCTCTGATCCTTCCAATACCTCGCCAGACACCTAGACCTCTCAAGCCTTTCCTCTAACCCTTCCAGAACTTTACCAGATACCTAGAAACCCTTAAACCTCTCCTTTGACACTTTTTCAACCTCGCCAGAACACTAGAAATTCTAAATTATCTCCACTGATCCTTCCAGAATCTTCCCATACACCTAGACACCCTCAAACCTCTCCTCTGCCCCTTCCAGAACCTCGCTAGACAACTAGATCTCCTCAAACATATCCTCTGACCCTTCCAGAAACCCGCCAGATAATTAGAAACCCTCAAACCTTTCCTCTAACCCTTCCAGAATCTCGCCAGACACCTAGATCCTCTCAAACTTCTACTCCAATCCTTCCAGAACCTCGCCAGACACCTAGAAACACTCAAACGTATCCTCTGACCCTTCCAGAACCTCGACAGAAACCTAGCCTTCTCAAACCTCTCCTCTGTCCTTCCAGAACCTCGCCAGAAACCTAGGCCCCCTCAAACCTCTCCTCTGACCCTTCCTGACCGTGGCCAGACACCTAGACCCTCTCAAACCTTTCCTCTGACCCTTACAGAATCTCGACAGATACCTAGACCTCTGAAACCTTTAATCTGACTCTTCCAAAACCTCGCCAGATACCTACAAGCCCCCAAACCTCTCCTCTGACTCTTTTTCAACCTCGATAGACACCTAGACGCCCTGAAACCTCTGCTCTGACCCTTACAGAAACCCACCAGACACCTACAAACCCTCAAACCTCTCCTTTGACACTTCCAGAAACACGCAAGACAACTACAAACCCTCAAACCTCTCTTCTGACCCTTCCAGAACCTCGCCAGACATCTAAAAACCCTCAAACCTCTTCCCTGAGCTTCCAGAATCTTGCCAGACACCTAGAAACCCTCAAACCTCTCACTTGACCCTTCCTGAACCTTGCAAAACATCTAGAAACCCTCAAACCTCACCTCTGACCTTCCAGAACCTCGCCAGACACCTACAAACCCTCAAACCTCTCCACCGATACTTCCAGAACCTCGCCATACACCTACACCCCTTCAAACCTCTCCTCTGACAGTTCCAGAACCTCGAAAGAAAGCTATAACCCCTCATACTTCTCCTCTGACCCTTCTAGATCCTCGCCAGACATCTAAAAACCCTTAAACCTCTCCTCTGACCCTTCCAGAAACTCGCCAGAAACCTAGAAACCCTCAAACCTCTCCCCTGACCCTTCCAGAACCTCACCAGAAACCTAGACCTCCTCAAACGTCTCCTCTGACTCTTCCAGAACCAAGCCAGTCACCTTTAAAACACTCAAACCTCTCCTCTGGCACTTCCAGAACCTGGCCAGACACCTAAACCAACTGAAAACTCTTCTCTGAACCTCACAGAACATCCCCAGACACCTAAAACCCCTCAGACCTTTCCTATGACCCTTCCAAAACCTCACCAGGCACCAACAAACCCTCAAACCTTTCTTCTGATCCTTCCAGAACCTCGCTAGAGAACTACATCTCCTCAAGCCATTCCTCTGTCCATTCCAGAACCTCCCCAGAAACCTACAACCCCTCAACACTCTAATCTGACCTTTCCAGAACCTCGCCAAACAAGTAGAAAGCCTCACCCTCTCCTCTAACCTTCCAAAACCTCGCCAGACACCTAGAAACCCTCAAACCTCTCATCTGAACCTTCCACAACCTCGTCAGACACATAGAAACCCTCAAACCTCTCTTCTTTCCCTTCCAGAACCTCGCCAGACACATAGAAACTCTAAAACCTCTCCATTGATCCTTTCAGAAACTTGCCATACACCTAGACATCCTCAAACCTCTCCTCTGACCCTTCCAGATCCTCGCTAGACAATTACAAACCCGGAAACCTTTCCTCTGACCCTTCCAGAACCTCGCTAGAAACCTAGACCTTCTCAAACATCTCTGACCATTCCTGAACCTCGCCAGACACCTACACCCCTTCAAACCTCTCCTCTGACCCTTCCAGAACCTCGACTGACACATAGACCTCTCAAATCTTTCCTCTGACTCTTTCAAAACCTCGCCAGACACCTAGACCCACTCAAACCACTCCTATGACCCTTCCAGAACCTCCTGAGTAACCTACACCCCATCAAAACTCTCCTTTGACCATTCCAGAACTTCGCCAGACAAGTAGAAACCCTCAAACCTCTCCTCTGACCTTCCAGAACCTCGCCAGACACCTAGAAACCCTCAAACCTCTCCACTGACACTTCCAAAACCTCTCCAGACACCTAGACCCTCTCAAACATCTCCACCGATAATTCCAGAACCTTGCCCGACACCTAGAAACCCTTAAATCTATCATCTGACCCTTCCAGAACCTCACCAGAATCCTAGAGTCCTTCAAACCTCTCCCCTGTCCCTTCCAGAACCTCACCAGACAACTACATCACCTCAATTCTCTCCTCTGACCATTCCTGAACCTCGCCAGACACCTAGACACCGTCAAACCTCACCTCTGACCCTTCCAATACCTCGCCAGACACCTAGACCTCTCAAGCCTTTCCTCTGAGCCTTCCGGAACTTTGCCAGATACCTAGACACCCTTAAAGCTCTCCTAAGACACCTTTTCAAAATCGCCAGACAACTAGAAACTCTTAAAAACCTCCACTTACCCTTCCAGAATCTTGCCATACACCTAGACACCCTCAAACCTCTCCTCTGACCCTTCCAGTACCTCAATAGATTACTATATCCCCTCAAACATATCCTCTGATCCTTCCAGAACCCCTCAAGACAATTAGAAACCCTCAAACCTTTCCTCTAACCTTTCCAGAACCTCGCCAGACACCTAGATCCTCTCAAACCTCTCCTCCAATTCTTCCAAAACCTCGCCAGACAACCAGAAACTCTCAAACGTATCCTCTGACCCTTCCAGAACCTCAGCAGAAACATAGACTCCCTCAAACCTCTCCTCTGTCCTTCCAAAACCTCGCCAGACACCTAGGCCCCCTCAGACCTCTCCTCTGACCCTTCCTGAACCTCGCCAGACACCTAGATCCTCTCAAACCTTTCCTCTGACCCTTACAGAACCCCAACAGACACCTAGACCTCTAAAACCTTTAATCTGACTCGTACAAAACCTCTTCAGATACCTACAAACCCTCAAACCTCTCCTCTGACTCTTTTTCAACCTCGATAGACACCTACAAACCCTGAAACCTCTCCTCTGGCCCTTACAGAAACCCGAAACAACTACAAACCCTGAAACCTCTCCTCTAACCCTTCCAGAACCTCGCCAGAGAATTAAAAACCCTCAAACCTCCTCCTTGACCTTCCAGAACCTCGCCAGCACCTAGAAACCCTGGAAACTCTCACCTGACCCTTCCAGAACCGTGCAAAACACCTAGAAACCCTCAAACCTCACCTATGACCCTTCCAGAGCCTCGCCTGACACCTAGAAAGCCTCAAACTTCTCCACTGACCCTTCCAGAACCTTGCCATACACCTACACCGCTATAAACCTCTTCTCTGACAGTTACAGAACCTCGCCAGACACCTAGAATCCCTCATAAGTCTCCTCTGACCCTTCCAGATCCTCGCCAGACACCTAAAAACCCTCAAATCTCTCCTCTGGCCCTTCCAGTATCTCGCCAGACACCTAGAAAAACTCAAACTTCTCCTCTGACCTTTCCAGAACCTCGCCAAAAACCTACACCCCCTCAAACCTCTCCCCTGACCCTTCCAGACCTCGCCAGACACTTAGACCGCCTCAAACGTCTCCTCTGACCCTTTCAGTACCTCACCAAAAACCTAGAAACCCTTAAATGTCTCTTCTGGCCCTTCCAGAACCTCCTGAGACACCGAGACCTCCTGAAACTTCTCCTCTGACTCTTCCAGAACCAAGCCAGTCACCTAAAAAAATTCAAACCTCTCCTCTGACACTTCCATAACCTCGCAGGGCACCTAGACCCCCTGAAACCTCTCCTGTGAACCTCCCAGAACTTCGTCAGACATCTAAAAACCCTCAGACATCTCCTATGACCCTTCCAGAACCTCGCCAGACATCTACAAACCTTTAAACTTCTCTTCTGACCCTTCCAGAACCTCGTTAGACAACTACATCCCCTCAAGCCTTTCCTCTGTCCATTCCAGAACCTCCCCAGAAACCTACACCCTTTCAAAACTCTAATCTGACCCTTCCAGATCCTCGCCAAACAAGTAGAAACCCTCAAACCTCTCCACTGACCTTCCAGAACCTCGCCAGACACCCAGAAACCCTCAAACCTCTCATCTGACCTTTCCAAAACCTCGCCACCCACATAGAAACCCTCAACCCTCTCCTCTTTCCCTTCCAGAACCTCGCGAGACACCTAGAAACTCTAAAACCTCTCCAATGACCCTTCCAGAAACTTCCCATACACCTAGACATCCTCAAGCCTCTCCTCTGACCCTTCAAGAACCTCGCTAGACAACTAGATCTCCTCAAACATATCCTCTGACCCTTCCAGAACTTCGCCAGACAATTACAAACCCGGAAACCTCTCCTCTGACCCTTCCAGAACCTCGCCAGACACCTAGACCCTCTCAAACCTCTCCTTTGACCATTCCTGAACCTCGCCAGACACCTACACCCCTTAAAACCTCTCCTCTGACCCTTCCAGAACCTCGACTGACACCTAGACCTCTCAAATCTCTCCTCTGATTCAGAACCTCGCCAGATACCTAGAAATCTTCAAACCTCTCCTCTGACAACTCTTCAGCCCCGCCAGACACCTAGACCCCCTCAAACCTCTCCTCTGGCCCTGATAGAAACCCCTCACTCACTTACAAACTCTCAAACCTCACCTCTGACCCTTCCAAAACCTCGCCAGAAAAATACAAACCCTCAAAACTCTCATCTGACCTTTCCAGAACTTCGCCAGAGAACTAGAAACCCACCTACCTCTCCTCTGACCCTTCCAGAACCTCCCCAGACACCTAGAAACCCTCAAACCTCTCCTCTGACCCTTACAGACTTCGCCAGACACCTAGAAACCCTCAAACCTCTCCTATGACCCTTCCAGAACTCGACAGAAACCTAAAAATAATCAAACCTCTCCTCTGTCTCTTCAGATACTTCCCCAGACACCTAAAAATTCTGAGACCTCTCCACTGACCCTTCCAGAACCTTGCCATACACCTAGACACCCTGAAACCTCTCCTCTGACCCTTCCAAAACCTCGCTAGAAAACTATATCCCCTCAAACATATCCTGTGACCCTTCCAGAACAGTGTCAGACAATTAAAAATCCGGAAACCTTTCCTATGACCCTTCCAGAACCTCGCCAGACACCTAGAACCTCTCAAGCCTCTCCTTTGACTCTTCCTGAACCTCACCCGACACCTAGACCCCTCAAACCATATCTCTGACCCTTAGAGAACCTCGCCAGACACCTAGACCCTCTCAAACCTCTCCTACGATCCATCCAGAGCCTCACCAGATACCTAGACCCCCTCAAACCTCTCCTCTGACCCTTCCAGAACATGGAAAGACACTTAAGACCTCTCAAACCTTTCCTCAGACTCTTCCAAAACCTCGCCACATAACTAGAAACCCTCAAACCTCTCCTCTGACCCTTCGAGAACCTCACCAGACAACTACACCACCTCAAATCTCTCCTCTGATCCTTCCCGAACCTCGCCAGACACCAAGACACCCTTAAACCTCTCCTCTGACCCTTCCAATTCCTCGCCAGACACCTAGACCTCTCAAACCTTTCCTCAGACCATTCCAGAACTTCGCCAGATACCTAGAAACCCTTAAACCTCTCCTATGACACTTTTTCAACCTCTCCAGACACCTAGAAACTCTGAAACCTCTCCACTGACCCTTCCAGAACCTTGCCATACACCAGGCACTCTCAAACTTCTCTGACCCTTCCAGAACCTCGCTAGACAACTAGATCCTCTCAAACATATCCTCTGACCCTTCCCGAAACCCGTAAGACAATTAGAAACCCTCAAACCTTTCCTCTAACCCTTCCAGAACCTCGCCAGACACCTAGATCCTCTCAAACCTCTCCTCCGATCCTTCCAGAACCTCGCCAGAGACCTAGAAACCCGGAAACGTATCCTTTGACCCTTCATGAACCTCGATAGAAACCTAGACACCTTCAAACCTCTCCTGTATCCTTTCAGAACCTCGCCAGACACCTGCGCCCAGTCAAACCTCTTCTCAAACCCTTCCTAAACCTCGCCAGACACCTAGACCCCGTCAAACCTTTCCTCTGACCCTTCCAGAATCTCGACAAACACCTAGACCTCTCAGACTTTTAATCTGACTCTTCCAAAACCTCGCCAGATTTCTAAAAACCCTCTAACCTCTCCTCTGACTCTTTTTCAACCTCGCTAGACACCTAGACCCCCTCAAACCTCTCCTTTGACCCTTACAGAAGCTCGCCAGAAACCTACAAACCCTCAAACCTCTCCTTTGACCCTTACAGAAACCCGCCAGACAACTACAGACACTCAAACCTCTCCTCTGGCTCTTCTAGAACCTCGCCAGACAACTAGAAATCCTCAAACCTCTCCACTGACCCTTCCAGAACCTCGCCATGCACCTACACCCCTTCAAACCTCTCCTCTGACAGTTCCAGAACCTCGCCAGACACCTAAAACCCCTCATACTTCTTCTCTGACCCCTTCAGAACCTCGCCAAATACCTACACCCCCTCAAACCTCTCCTCTGACCTTTCCAGAAACTCGCCAGACACTTAGACCGCCTCAAACGTCTTCTCTGACCCTTTCAGTACATCGCCAGAAACCTGGAAACCCTCAAATCTCTTTTCTCACCCTTCCAGAACCTTCTCAGACACCTAGACCTCCTCAAACTTCTCCTCGTGAAAGAGCTAGAACAGGCAGAGATATCGATCATACAGGTAGTTCAGGAAGAGTCATTCTCCAAAGAGATGACAAC
>JAYMFT010383298.1:0-20353 GCA_038088735.1 Panulirus argus
AGCGAGAGGGGGGGGGGGGGGGGGGGGGAGAGAAAGAGAGAGAGAGAGAGAGAGAGAGAGAGAGAGAGAGAGAGAGAGAGAGAGAGAGAGAGCCCTCCCGCCCCCCTCACGTTCCTCCCCTGCTACCCTCCACGGACAGCGTCTCAGTTCAACACAAGAATAACATTTATGAAACCTTTCCTCTTTCTCTGAAGCGCCGCCGAGGTCTCCTTCATAAGCTGTTCTTTCTCCCCCCCTCCTCTTCCCCCTTCAATTATATCAACAGCAAATATGAATTTCGGCTGCAGCAATCAGCCTGAGTGGGGGGTACCAGGAGGTGGAGGAGTCCTCGGCCGAGTCGACTCGGCGCGGCCGGGTGTGCTGGCCGAGAGGAGGTGTATAGTACGGGGTGCGGGTAGCGCTGGGGTTGAGGAGGTGGAGGCGTGGGCAGAATACTGGGGTGGGGGAAGGAAGAGGAGGAGGAGGAGGAGGAGGAGGAGTTCCGGAGAATGGAGGATGGGAAGAGCGGCGGTGCATGTACCCTGAGGGCCGGGGAAGTAAGCACGCTGGAATATTCACAAAGGAAAGTGAGATTTTAACAATGGCGGCCTAATTACCCTTTTGTCTTTTGGTCCGCTCTGGAAAGATTGCTCGTTCGAATCCTTAAGGCTTTCTTCTCTACAAGGCAGGTTCACCTTTATCACGAATTATCGTGACCTTTCGTGACCTGTGACCTATCATGTGACCCGCTATGTCCTTAGATGAGCTTCCACCACAATCTGTGATGTGTTATGACCTCACGTCACCATAACCTGCAATGATTTTTGCACGAGTTTTCATGGCCCTGCGTGACCTGCTATGACCTGTCGTGACTTCCCATGACGTTAAATGGTCTGCAATGTCTTCATTTGATCATAGGCGACCTGCCAAGACCTAATAATAGGCAGGTAGTGACAACGGTAGGTAAGAAAGTAGGGCATCCTCAAGTAAATAACGTATTCATAATATAAATCGACAGTTTTCCCTGCGAGGGACTTTAACCAACTCACTTCATGAAGGGTAACCAGAAAACTGGTGAGATTTACTTGAAACTGAACTAGATTCCGACACTTTCGTTTTCTAAGGCCAAGCTGCGCATATTTAGGAAAGAAGTAAGCTGGAAACGCCTTACAGGATTACCAAGCAGGCACTTCTCAAGGCACTGAAAGCAAGCAAATTTAATACTATATATATATATATATATATATATATATATATATATTTCCTCAGTCACCCTCAGACCACAGTCAGCGGGCTACAGAGGAGTGCTTTCGTTACAAGAAGAGTTTTAGTTCATGTGTGCTAATGCTATTGTATAACTCCCAAAGGAAATATGGACACCCATGCCACAGTAAATACCACGGGTACCACTACCAGACGTAGAAGCCAGCATCAGCAAGACTGCTGTTGTTAGCGTCAGGATCTGCCTCGCTAACGGTGCCAGTACAGGCCTAATCACAAGCGGCAAAGCGGTAGCAATCGTCAGGAAGAGTACCACTGCCGGTGTCAAATTCTTAAACGTGAGGACCGCCATCAGCGTGAACACTACTGCTGAGGTGTGACGGCCTGCGTCAGCCTGAGGACCAGTGCCTGACTGACTGACTTGACTGACTGCGACAGCCCCAAGCCTCGGCTGGCGCCTCAGGTGAGTGACAGGTGAGATGCTTGCGTGCCGGTAGTGTGAAGCTCCGCACGCAAAGCTTCCTTCTTCCAGCCGCCCAGACTGCACCCCTGACGGGTGTGGGCGGGGGACAGGAGTCCCTCGTGCAGCGGGTCATCATCATAAGGTCACACTGCGACTGAACCAGTTCAAGGGGTGTGAGCCTACCGTGAACCCACACACTGGAAGAGGTAAAAGAAAAAAAAGTCTCGCCTATTCGAATGCACAGGTGTCAAAGGAGAGCTTCCGATACGATGTCCCGGTACAAAATGCGCACAAAACGGGCCTCGAACTCCAGAATGCTCAGACGACATGGGTACGAGGGACACGAGCGGTCGATACGTCAGCAGGAATGGACGCCAACAATTCGGACATCATAATACACTGTTAGGTGTAACCTGGGTGCTGCATTCCGCTTGTGGACATCCCTCTAAGTCACTTTCATATTCATGAACTCAGTTACGATTTGATTTTGATTAATCGACTTGTATTTGTTTGGGGGAAGGGTGAATAACTTACTGGAGAAAGGCATTAAACTTCAAGCCCCTTAATAGCCTGCATTATGTCTCCATATATCACAGAAATGTCCGCCTATAACTGCTAATTGGGGGCGAAAAGAAAGCACTGAAATATGCTTACAGGATAAACTAGCGCAAATTTGCCAGCGGTGTTTTATATGACAGTCTCACGACCCAATACGACCCCCATGGGTAATCAAAGGTTATTATTTCTTGCAGGAGCTTCAGATCCACTTGTTGTTCCCTAAAGAAAAAAAATATACATCTTTTCGTGCATCGACGTATTGTTATGGCCTCTGATCACGCCACAGTCACGATATATTGAAGAAACAGACGATAAACCAGATTCTGATGGCTTTATCGGCTGTTCCACTGCTTAGGCAGGTCTTCCGTGGGCGATTAGCCGCTTTAGCACGATGGTACGACTCTTGAGCATGATTGCATGTCCCTTGAGTAAGACGGTACGGCCATATGAGAACGATGGTACGTGGGCCCTTGGCAAGAGGGCCTCGCCTCTGACCCGAACCCTCAAGAATCTACTCAAAAGCAAGAACATCATACCCAAGGGTCGTACCGCTGCATACAACACTTGTACCGTCGTGCTAGAGAGGCGACAAATATGGACTTTGTTGTACGACTAACTAAGCAACGAACGAAGAAGACACCGAAGCTTCGGAGACGAAACGTGAGAGACTGTTGAACAACGCTTTGGTGTATCAGTTAGATCCAAACTCATCAGCAACCACGCGAGTTAACACCAGGCATTCCTTGCAGAGGCTTCAGCACAGATACAACGGAGATGGATAGACAAGGCCGCCGCTGCAGGGGCTACCCCTGGGGCTTTCCCTGGCAGGGGCCCCGCTGAGGGGAGGGGTGGCGGCAGGCAGGGCGGCTGACTTTAGGGATTTTTCCTCTGGCTAACGCCACCCTTCTAAAATCTCAACCTTAGGTTTCTCGATAAAGAATACATAAGACGGAAAAGCTGTCGAAAATAAAATGAGAACAAAGCTTTACTTCAAAAATTTATTGTGACCCCAAGTTTTACTTTGAAAATAAATTGAGAGTTATACGCTTTATTACGACCATTTTAATTGTCCTATCATCATTATGATACGCAATTATACTCAGGGTATAGCCGGAATATACAACCTGGAGTACACCTGGAGGATACATAGAGCATACTTAGAGCATACATGAAGTATACGTCGGGGGGTGGGGGGGGGTGTCTTCTACCTCCCCACAGCCCGGGGCTGGGTCCAGGCTGCTGTCAGGCGTCGCACTGTCATTACAGTCAGTCATACGTGACGTGTCAGTCGGTAAGGCACAGTTTCTCTCCACTGCTGCCAAGCCGGGCACTGTTATTACACTGTCGCATGTGACGTGTCTCCGAAAACCAACCTGCACGCCACCCAGTTTCACTGCCACACAAAACGTGACAAGAATCACCTGCTGTGTTATGTTACTTTATATTTTTTTTGTATGTGTGCGCGTGTGGGCCTATGTACGCATGTAGGTATTTATGTACGTACGTCTGTACGTATATGTGTGTAGTTGCCTATATGTACTGTACGGGGAGGGAGTTTTACACTCGTGGGGCCCCATGTCATGAACCCTTTCTACTGCCAAACAACTTTCTAGACTTCTGTGTCCTGTTAACATTCAGAATCTCATGACTCAATTCATTCCATTCATCCACGATTCGTACACTGTAAAAATATTTCCTTACATGTTTTCGAACAAGTATTTCGCTGTAATTTCTCTGACTGTTCTACTTCTTGCACCTACCACAGTGCTGTTCACTGCTGACGTCACCAAACTGGTTTTAAAAGCTTGAAAGGACTCTGATGTGGATACCCTTACTCTTCTATGGAAGGTAGAGATATGGCCTGTAACCTTTTCCTGGTTGTCAGATCTCTCAATTTTTTCGACTATTTTTCGTGCTCTCCTCTGGATCTTCTCTACTAGCTCTTTGTGCTTTTCTTTGAGTGCGGTGACCAAATCATACAATCATAATCTAGTTCTTCGCCTACTTTGGATGTGAATGGGTTATTGAATATATTTCCTTATCCATGAACTTGCATGCAATTATCATATCTGTCAGCAGACAGTCTGTCAGTTTATTATGGTCTGCGAAAAGTGGGACTCCAGCGACGGATTAGGGACAATGTCGACTCCCAAGATCTGTGTGTGTGTGTTTGTTACGGGAAGAGTTTTGCATTCATGTAAATCGTACCTATTTGTACCGTGCGGGGAGGGAATTTCTACACTCGTGGGACTTTATCTCTCGACCATTCTCTACTAACATACAACTCTTTTCAATTTTATGTATGCTGTCAGCATTAACCATGTCTTCGTGCATTATATTCAATTCATTCACCACCCTGATACTATCAAAAGTACTTCATATCTTTTTTAATAAGTTTCTTGCATAATTTCGTGTTATGTCCTCTGACTGTCTTGTACCTACATCTTTCTAAGAATTGTTCACTGTCTGTGCCATCAGTCTGTTTTAAAGACTTAACGATTGTGATTAGGTCACCCCTCTCTTCTCTTTTCCATGGAGGGCAAATTGAAGGCGACTAAACCTCATAACTCAGCTTGCTTAATTCTGGTACCATCTTCGTTCCTCTCCTCTGTACTTTCTCTTTTAGATCTTTGAGCACCTTCAGGTTCTGTGACCAAACCTGAGAAGTATACTTTAGTTTTTGCCTTATGTACAATGTGGAAATATTTGCCAGCAGACAGTTAGCTTCGTTAACTGTCTTCCTAAGTCAGGAATGGCTTCTGGCTAAGGACAGACAATGTCCATTCACAAGTCCTTTTCACGCACAGAGATTCCTTCAACTTATTTCTTTACAAGATTATATTCATATCGAGGCCTTCTTTCACTGTCAACCATCCTCATTACCTTACATTTACTCGGAATGAACTTTATCAAACATGCATCAGACCTATTCAGGCGTCTGATAAAATCTGCAATCTTCCACGCTTTTCAAAAACTTCCATCATGACCTTGGCATCATCTGCAAACATATTCAGGTAGGAGTCCAACCCTTCCGGCAAGTCATTTACATAACTCAAGAAGAATAATGGTCGTGCAGCAAAGCCCAGCGGAACTCCGCTGGTGGCCACAATCCAATTTAAGATGGCTCCTCTGTCATGTGGCCTGAGTTCCCTTCCAGTGACGTTATCCTCTGTCCATCGAAGTAGTCTCCCCTTTACTCCTGCCTGGTGATCCAACTTCCTAATCATTCCTACGTGTAGTGCACATTGTCACATTCTTATTGTCAGTCCAGATATAAGAAATCCAACCAGCCTTCTCTTCTGCCCAATGCAGACTCCACAGAGACTTGTTATACATGACCTTCTGTCCCTGAAATCATGCCGTCTCTCAGAAAGGTAATTTCTCCTCTGCAGGAAGATGTCCATTTGCTCCCTGATTATATTTTCCAGTACCTTACAGTCCACATCCGTCAAAAATACCGGTCTGTAGTTTAACGGCTCCCCCCGGTATCCTTTTTTATATGCAGGTATGACGTTTGAACCATTTCCACTCTCTTGGCACTCTGCCTTTCCCCAGCGACATCTTGAGCAGTATTTCAAGAGGTCTGTCAGCGGGGGTTATCAGACGTAGAGGTATGAGTATATATCACCCTTATCTATTACTCATGGGTGGGTAACCATACGTGGCAGGCTGAGTAGCTTATTCAACGACTCGTAGATGCCTGAGGCCGCAGAAGCGGCGGTGGGGCGGGCTGACTGAGTGTGGAAGTCAACACTCCGTATACCGGGGAAAAGGGGGGGGGGTTTATGTAAAGAACTGCAAGGATAGAGGTTCACTGCTTTAGAAGTGGTGGTGAGTGTGTGCTTTCAGGAGCGGTGGTGGGTGTGTGCTTTCAGGAGTGGTGATGGGTGTGTGCCTTCAGCAGTGGTGGTAGGTGTGTGCTTTCAGCAGTGGTGGTGGGTGTGTGCTTTTAGCAGTGGTGGTGGGTGTCTGCTTCAGGAGAGGTGGCGGGTGTCTGCTTCACTTTAGGCTGGTAGTTGTGTACTTCATATGAAGTGGTGGTGGTGGTCTGCTGCAGGAATGGCGGAGGGTGCGTGCTTTCCGAGCGGTAGAAAGGTACGTACGTGCTTCAGGAGTGGTGGAGTGTTATTAGATGCTTCAGGGGGCCCATAACCCTCATAACTTCATGACCGCTTGGTGCTGACCGGTGGACACTCACACACACACACACGCGCGCAAACTTACATGAGCACACATGCACGCATGCGGCAGTAACAGTGGTAATGCCAGCAGAAGGACCCGAATGGTGCTCGTCCGGCAGCCTTCGCTCAAACAAGGTCGACTCGTCAAGCAAAACTGTCCTGTGTCCTTAAGGACAACAGTAAAGCCCTTCAGAACGACGGTTACAACCATGGGTGTAATGGCCGAGCATTTTGTCCTTATGAGTCAGAGGGAAGCCCAGGGAGTCATAACCAAGGGTCGTAACGTCGTGATAATCACGGGTTGTGCCATCGTGGTGTTCAGGGTGCCGTACCGTCGTGCTCGAGGTTTACACCACAGCGTCCAAGGGTTATACCATCGTGTTCAGGGGTCGTTCCATTATGCTCAGAGGTTATATACCATCGTGTGTTCGGGGATCGTTCCGTTGTGCTCAGGGGTTACACCATCGTGTTCAGGGGTCGTGCACCGTCGTATGCAAGCGGTTAAGTGCAAGCAATCTATTCGAGACGACTGCCTCCCTGCCAGCACAATGGGAACGGATTTAATTCTGGTGCGTCCTCTACAAGATCGTACGCGGCCCCCCCAAGGGCAAAATTACAGCTTTGAACTCTGCCCAGACTCAGCAGCTGTACCTCGCACTCCTGCGTCAGGAGCAGCTCTTACGTATAATGATAATGTACGATTATCTTCGGTAAGAACGTTTGCTTTACTGTCCAGAGTTAATAAAGGTAAAAGAGATTTGTGTCATTCTCTCTCTCTCTCTCTCTCTCTCTCTCTCTCTCTCTTCGTGCTATGAATAAAACGAAAGGTTTTTCTCTAGTGACTTTTGTACTTGTGTAGTTCTTTGCAAAAACAGAACAGCTCTTCCCACACACACACACACACACACACACACACACACACACACACACACACGGGCGACAAAAACCAGGGATATCCTGTTGTCAGTGAGGGCAGCTGAGGATACAGTTGATGAGGAGGGAGGTCATCAATTAACATCTTCTCTAACCAGCTGGGTGGCAGATGGGGAGTGAAGGGGAGCAGTGGTTGCCATTACTGGTAATTTTTATTGTAGTGGTGGTGGCAGGAGGCAGTGGATGCCATTACTGCTAGTTCTTGTGGTAGTGGTTGTGGTAGGAGGCAGTGGTTGCCATTACCGGTGGTTCTCATGGAAGTGGTTGTGACAGAGGGTAGTGTCTGCCACCACTGGTGGTGGTGGAGACTGCAGGTATGTTAGTGGTTGGTCATGGTAGCTGTTTGTCGTGGTATACTATGGAAATCGTGGTGGTAGTGGTAATAGTGCTACGCCATGGTTGCGACGGTAGTGAGTGAGTAGTGCTGGCGATAGTGGGTCACTCGAGGCTGATGGTCATAGCGGTGGTCAGCCAGAGCAGTGCAGGCATAAATGACCAGACCTAGTCTGAGTCGTTACCAGTCGTGCACACAGGCTAACAGCAATAGCTTAGGAGTCGTCACTGGTCGTGCCGGAAAAACCACATCTAGTCTGCGAGTCGTCATCAGCCGTGAAAGAGAGCGAACAATGTACCGTTTGACACTGATCGTGTCAATACCATTCGTGAGGGTCTACCTTGTCACCAGTTATTACCATTTACGCTCATACTCACTTCTCATCCTAGATCTCACTTCTATCCCTTGATCTACTGCACACACATTAATTTCGATGAATTTTCAGTGTTTTACACTTAGGCTTTAATCCAGTCAAATGCTGAAATCATACCAATAAATAAAGATTTTCTAATAATCTACAGAGATTAACTTGTGAAATGGGATCCTGAAGATGGACGAACATTCTTATTTTACTCTCTTCCATCACGATAGATAACACGAACACCCTTATCTTTTTGCACTTTGTGAAGATAACATTTTTATCTTCTCCCGTCCCAGGATATGAAAATAAGATAATTCCCTGAGGCTGACACAACCATCTTCGTCTCTCTCTCTCTCTCTCTCTCTTCTTTATCTGAAAGATAACACACAATCCTAAATTTCTTCCCTTTCTTGAAGATAACATCGATACCTTATCTTTCACTTTGAGTATAAACGACAACTTCCCTAACTAGTTGCTTTTCTCTCAAGATGGTTGTGGTGTATTCCAGACTCCCTTCTTACTCTGAAGAAAACGCTTACATCTTTACCCTCCTCCTTTCTCTACAGATAACTCTTACATTCCGATCTTCTCTGCAGGGTAATTTCGCCAATATTACTCTCCTTTATTGAGATGAAGTCTTATTTACCATCCTCATATTTACGAGCACACTTCCACCTTTATTTTCCCCTGTTTCCCTTTGGCATGATGTGATCATTACCTTCTTACCTTTCCCTCACATACGATGTGGTCTTTACCTACCTCCTCCCCTTTTCCCAAAGGATAATAAAATGTCATCCTTACCTTTCTCCCCTCCATACGTATACCTGCTCTGAGGATGACAACACTCACCCTCACTCCTCTCTCTCTCTCTCTCTCTATCTCTCTCTCTCTCTCTCTCTCTCTCGGTAACTACGTCACCCTTACTTGCTCCCATCTCTAGGAATAATATTATCATCAATATCTTCTATTTCACCCTGAGGGATGTCTCCTCCTGCCTTAAACCGACCTAATCCTATCTAAAGACAAAAGGTCAACTTTTATTTTTCCTCCCTCGAATCGACATTTTCAGCCCTGTGGGCGTGACCCTGAGGGCATCACGGTCTACTCCATTAAAGAATAAGACGCCAGGAGAATACCTGACCATTTCTCCTTTTTGGGGACGTACTTTACGGGAATTTCTACTGACATGAATTCTACAAATGCCCTCGCCATGCCTTGCTAAACGAAAGACTTCCATTGTGACAACAGTAAATGAAGGTTAGATATACGTATCATCCACGGGGAAGCACTCACCTCTGTCCACAACAGACAATGCTGAGATCCCATTGTAATAAGGCCTGACAGTGACAGCCAAGGGACAGCAGTCTCCACTCACCTGGAGAGGAAACTCGGGTCATCTCCTCTTTCTCCTCCTCCTCCTCATCATCATCATCATCATCAGCATCTACAGCCTCAGAGAACTTTAAGAAATACGGAACAACTTGAGGTGGAAACTCTCATCAGAACAACTGCCTTTACGGAAAAACTTCACCACCAGCAAACGATGTCTCATTTACGTGTGGCGTGGGAGGTGGTTGGGAATAGCCAGTGGACATTCTTCTGTGCGGTTCACACGGCAACAGACGGTAAAAAAAAAAAGGATGTATATCTTGATCCTCCACGTAACCTAAAGTAACATACCACATCCTAAAGTACACCTATGTAGCCTACTCCAAACCTAGACGTTTATGGAAATATATCCTTATGCTTTCTGGTGATTCGTCGTTTATTTCATCTCTTGACTTTTTCTCCATTCATTGTAAAATGATCACAGTCCCCTTTATCCAGTCTCCTCCATGCAGTTCTGGTTACAACTGCACAGTGATTCAACCGACCTGACTTCATTTCTGACTTAAAATTCTAGTCTAGCTTAACTCAGGACTTGTACAAAAATATGCTCTCAAATTTTAGTTTCAGCCATAGAGTGAAGAATATCCTCGTCCAAAATTTCTAAATAATACAATGTACTAACCTTAGCTTCTTGGTGTTCACATCCAAACTTGCGTCCGAAAAATACTGAATCTCACCAAAAGACTTGAAAGGAAAACATGCAGGCAAGTCAGTTGGCGCAGTTACCTATTAGTAATAAAACTTATAATCACATTCACTTATTATCTTCCAACAATTTTCACTTTCATTCACTTGTCAATTCACTAGACCACAATCATTCGCATTATCTTTTTCTGTTTAAGAACATTTATAAAATAACCATCGGAAATTTCAACATATTGTGTTTGGCACCTCTCATCGGTATGTCGGTTTGAATCCCCGATTCTCTCACAGCCATCGCTCTTACTAAACCTCACTTCGCCACTGTGAAATGATAATGAGTGTGTGTGTGTGTGTGTGTGTGTGCGTGTTTCCTCTCCATCACCATGTTTTCCTTGTCATCAGTAACTTGATCTCTTCTCACACACTCTAAACCACAGTATCTTACTTCAGGCGGCTGGGTTCGTCACAGAAGAACCTTGACACACGAGCAAGACTGTGACGAGAAAATCGAGGTAATGGGGCTCCCCTCTGGTACTTTGAAAATCTGCAATGTAAAACTTCTTTCACTGGTGCGTCCCCCATCTTGAATGTAGTATTCAGTTTTGGTCACCCTTCTTAAAGAAAAAAGAAAAAAAGGAAATAGAGAGTATAGCGTTAAGCGGCAATGATGGTTCTCGGACTGAGAAACAAATCCTCTGACGGCCGAATAAAAGACTTAAATTTAATTTGTTTAGAAAAGAGAAGGTTAAAAGGTGATCTAATATAGGTTTACAAAATTATCAAAGACTTTGATATTGCTGATGTAACAAGCTACTTAAGGCTTGATTCGTCTGATTTCACTCGCGGGCAACGTTGTAACTCGAACGCAACGATAGTAATTTTTCTTCAACACGATTGTTAACGTAAGGAATGATTTACATATGGGAGCGGTAGCACGCAGTACTAATGATACGCTAAGGATGTATTTGACAAATATTTCGCGTCAAGTCCACGATTAACATCACTTGCGCCTCCTTATCATGTGAAGCTTGCAGGTTTTTCTCTGAATCTGTAGCCTTTCTACTCTTACTACACTAATCTGTGAATTTCTGATCACTTCAACTATCATAAAAGCCTCGAAATGACCCACTGGACTGTTGCTGCTTGAATTCCTTTGTATTCCCTTGTAATACGTATTTGCATGTTAATTAACTTTCGATTTTTGGCAAATGAATAATGTTTTTCAATGTTGAAGCACTACATGAAGATACGATTTTCATTAAGAATTCAAAACTGTATTTTTTTAGCATAATCTTTATCTAACGCTTTAATTATCTTGGAAAATCTGATATAGCTCAAGGCTCTTCTGCTACATAAAACACTCTCTTTCACTCATAGATGAAAAGATTACCTAAAGTTATTAAAACATTTATTTCTTCAAATAAAAAAAAAATGTGGTCGACCTAGAAAAAGTTAAGTCCTCTACAGAACTTAGGGAAAGTGGTGATCGTAGAGGATTTACGTTATTACCTGAAACATTATACTGTAACTTATTGTCGAAATATTTTGTATGATATCTCCAAAAACCACACCTGGTGGATGACTAGAGAGACAAGGGCCACCAAGTCTCTCTGAATGCTACAGTAACCCTTTTATCTATAGGGAAAGGGAGTAATGCAATCAGTGTGTGGCTATAGCTATGTATGTGCGTGTCCGTGAAGGCGACTTTGCCTGCCTGTAAAGCAAATTTCACGTCTATAGTCTGCATCCTCGTATGTGCGAGGATGTTATATATATATCAAAGTTTAATCAAATATTTCATCTACTGAGAGAGATCCTTACGATCAAATCTGCATTTTTCATAAATGAACTTTATAATAAGATAATAAATATCCTGTTTTGAATTTCAAATGATCTTCTGTTTATTCTGAGGAATTTTGCCCCAGACCTGCAGAAGTGAGTATCCATATGAGCGCGTCGGAGCGGCGGTTCGACCCCTGAGCGCAGCGGTACGACGCTCGAGCAAGTCGGTACGACCCTCGTCCATGACCGTCCGAGCCTCGAGTTACGATGGCGTCGCCTTCGACCTGATCCTTAAGGGTAAGGTTAAAGGTCACGCCATCAAACCAAGGGTCGTGTCGTCGTTCATTAAAGGTTAGATAAAGTGTCTGTTGTGGTACTTCGAGGTCGTCACAATAACTCAGAATCTGCTTTGTATGTTCTTCTTGTACAAATACCTTTTCTGCTGAAGGTATTACCATTACAATACAACTTCCAACAGTCATTCACCTTTCGCTAACGTAGATTTCAGACTCATGGAAGAAAAGGAGATGTCTAACTATAACTATACATCAATCTACGTCATTATTGCTGTCTAATTTCTCTATTAATCCACATCAATCTACGTCATCATTACTATCTATTCCTCTGTTAATTCAAGTAATTTACGACTCAACTATCGCAAATGTTTTCCAATACTTCTCTTTCCCGTATAACAACGTCTATCTTTCACGGTTCATCTGTCTAGCGTCAATGTGGCTTCCTTTCCCACAGCTGGGAGCTACACACGCTGCTGCTGCCATCTTGCGCCTGCCAACTCTCCCCCTACCAGCCTCGTCATAACTTACCCCCGTCCCGTACACACACACTCGTTAAACATGGACCTTTTTGTCCAGCAAGAGACCAAGGATGCCTTAGGAGGTAATGTATTGTCTGGGGAGAGGGGACAAGGGTAAAATCGTGACTACATGGTGGATGGGGTAACACTATCGAGTTGGGGGCAGGGTGAGGAGGGGGGTACACTGTAGAGCTGGGCTTACTGATGAGTGGGGGTAAACTGTACTGAAGATATACCCTTGAGAGAGGGTAGGGCTATGGAGTCGTAGGGTACACAGTAGGGCGAGATAAAACAATGTTGAGTGGAGGTACAATGTGAAATGCAAATGAGGATGGTGAGGTGGGTGCAATGTAGTAGAATGGGGGTACGCTGTGAAGTGGGGAGTAAATGTAGTGGGGGGGGGGGTACACTGTGCAGTTGGAGGTAAACTGTAGACCGGTGATACCAAATATAATTAAGGTACACTGCAAAGTGGATACACAGTTCACATTTTCAGAAACATTTTTGTCTTGTTGCAATTATTTCCCCAAATCGACACACAACAGAACAAACCCGATCTACACAAGTAAGGATGATACAGCTGGTAGCTTCACTGTCAGCACAACGATATAGTTGATGACTTCACTGTCACCACAGCCATGCAGCTGGTGACAACGCTGTCACCACAAAACACCGGCGCGCCACAGCATTATCGGGGCGCAGACAACCTCCAGCAATAAAACCAAAATCCCCAGCCACCACCGGCCGTCGTGAGATGATGTTCATAAAACTTTAAAACCAGCGCCATAAACTGCGCAGCACCGGCCAGGGAAATGTTGACAACGCCCAGGGAATCCCTCGTAAATAACACGCTCCCAGATCAGTACACGGAGCGGATACGTCGCTAAGAAACCTTCCTCCAAGTCTAAGTCTGTATACACCATGGTATTGGAGATCATACAATATCACAGAAAAACGAAAAGAGAAACAATTTTTACGCTACATTTATACACTTCAAGAGCACAAAATTTAGTGAATAAATGAGGATGTAATAAACGAAAGTACTTACTGTTCTTATTTTCTTTTTCCAATGCGGTGGAGAAGGATATATATATATATATATATATATATATATATATATATATATATATAAGACTGTCGCAATGTAAGATATAACCTCATGTGTTTTAAATGTGGCTTAACATTTGAGTAACAGAATTCAGAACACAGATTCTTCCATACAGCATTATACATAATATATTACCATATGAAAGCACCTTTGTTCTGAAGGCTTTCCAGTCCGTAGAGGAGAGGAACAAGGATGTGTTCCGTCTCCCCTGTTATCTGTTACCGATTCCCTCTTTGCCATTGTCCGACTATCACAACTGTGATGTTGCGCTGGTAACACATGTGCATCCACATTTGTGAATGGTGATGATATAATTCTTTTTCTTTATGGTGAAGGCTCCAGTTAGAGACAAAAGTCTACATCAAGGCCAGGCCCTAATTGAAACATTGAGAGAATTATGAAACTGAAAAAGAAAGACAAGGGAAAGTATTTACGAATTTTTGAGAAGGCCAGTCTTTTGAAATGTATCAGGTCATAGCTAAATGGGAAAGGCATGGAAAGGTAGAGAGTTCCAAAGCTTCGATATATAGGGAAAGAAGCAGGTATCAAGAGGTCCCACCCTTGAGTTGCCGATGGCCACATAATAATCATGTGACGCAGCAGCTTGCCGAGTATTGCGTGGTCTAGTATAAAAAAGCATGACATGCAAAAGTTGTCATAATACTTTATACATTTGTCAGTTAAAACGAACTTTCATCCCCTTGAATACGAAAATGTTTTCATAGATAGCTCTAACGTGAACAGAGGGTAACTCTAAATGCAGTAACATCTCTCTGTCTTAGTGGCTACCTTAGAGATACGTCTGGGGGTGTGTGTGGGAGTTTATGCTGAACATGATGAATCATAAATGACATCAGATCAAGAATATATTGCCTAAGTATGATTATTTTCTTCACTGCAGTATACCATCTGTGATAACTGCTTGCGTTTCACAGCACCAGTTACTGTGGCTGCTTAATGGATGACCTCCCCTCGAATCAATTCAATGCACTGAATCAAAGTTGGAGATTGTCCTTCTGATGCCTCCTTAGGCTTGATAACAAGACTTACAAAATTACATTTGCTCGTATCAATAAATCTGGTGACTGCTTCACTAACGGATAATGTGAAACTTTACCCACAAATGGACTTAACATATATAATCGTCAATATACTTATTTCTTTGAGAACTGCATTATTGTTATACACTTCTCTGTGTGTGTGTGTGTGTGTGTGTGTGTGTGTGTTCAAAAACTATATATTTCTCAACAAACCTGATGAACCCTGAACCTAAGAGCGCAAGGTGGATAAGGAAAGAAAACGACAACTGAAATAGCCGACAGACTGACAACGTGTCATGATTAATTAATTCCGTGTGGCCTCATTCGAATATTAAAATGAGGAAATGAAACATATATGTGACTTTTATATTTTCTAGACAAAAAAAAAAAATCTATGCACATTTCATCCTTGATAATAATTTCAACTCATTATTTCAAATGTGCATTAGATATTTTCTGTGACTATTACGAGCAAAGACAATCTTATCATTATTACTATTATCATTATTATTGTCAATATTGATATGATTATTATCATTATTATCATTTTTACTATTATTATCATTATTATCATTATCATTACTATTATCATTGTTATTATCATTATTATCATTATTATTATTATTATCATTATTATCATTATTATTATCATCATAATAGACTATAACAAGAAAATGTAATAAACGAAGCAAGGTGGAGCGAGGTCGCCCAAGTTTCTACCGACGACGGGAGCCGATATATTGGCAACTGAGCCGGACCAAGATGGTCTTCCAGAGTGAAGCCGTGGCTCAAACAGCCACACAATAAAGAAAATTATTAGGTAGTTTGATCCTTTCAATTCCCGGTCCACATGCTGAGGTGTGTGGGTCAAAACATTACAGTCACTTGCCAAATCTAATGAGACGTATTTAGTGATGTAAATATGCATGGTTACTGGGGTGGGTGGGTCGTTTTGATTACTGTTTCTTTCCCTACACGTCGAAGCTTTGGAACTCTCTACCCTCTCTTGTCTACCCCAATAACTATGATCTGGCACACTACAAAAGACAGTTTTTCACATCCTCCAAAATTCGTAAATACTTTACCTTCTCTCTTGTTTTTCCCTTTCATAATCCTCTGTATATCTTAAGTAAGGCCCGACCTTGACGTGAACTTTTGTCCGTGACCGGAGCCTCCAACATGAAAAAAAATCCGGAGGTGAACTGGAAGCCCTCATGTATTCAATACAGCCAGACGGGTCAGGGATGACACTTGATCCATACCTGACGTGACCCACACCAATGAGATAACCACGACCTTTCTCATGACAGAAACACGAACAAACTTGGAAGCACATCACGGTCATCATCATCACGGTCATCATCATCATCAGGAAGTGAGCGATGGACAAAGAATTGCTCTGGAAACAAAGAAAAACCCAAAAACACTTTTTTTTTCTCTAACAGACATAAAATTCAAAACCCTTTTCTGTGTCGCGCAATCTGCACAGGGCAATTTTGCAGACGAGTCACAGAAATCATAACAAGCACTAAGGGCAAACTGAACCCGTATTAAAGACCTCAAATAAATAACTCTTCTTACACAAAACACATCAGACATGACCACCATAGTTTTATCTAAATTCGAACAAAGAAATGACAGACGCCACAATCGTGCATTCTGCGCTGAAACTTGACTTACAGGGCTCCACCTGACAAACAAGACAAAATAAATATTAAAAGAAATATGTCATCTTTTTAATCATTCTTTGGAAAAAGAAAAAAAAAAGAATGACACGTTATCATTAAAGGAGTTGAATTACTCTGGAAAATCCCGTCCACGTTAAGGAAATAAGAAAATGATTGAAGAAAACGCCCTCAGTAACATCACATATCAGGGTTTCGCAAAAAAGCAACTGGTAAGAATTACACATGTACACCGTAGGAAGCCTAGGTTTAATCTCCTGTACTCAGTGGCACGGTCTCATCGCTCGACGGTGCGACCCTTGTGTATGATTATAGCCTTGCACCTGACCCAACCCTTTAAGGTGTTAGATCAACATGCCGGGCCATCAGTCCTCCTGCCCTTTCACAGCAACCTCAGCCACTGGGACAATGCTCGGAGCAGATCAGGACAAAGAGAATATTGATACCATACGCACAAGACACGATCATATTGCCTTACTAGGAAAACAAACTCGGTACACATACTGAAACAATATAACATTAAGGAAAATAGCTTTTAGTTTCCACAGACAACGTCTGCATAATCCACGAACATAAAATATTAGGAACATCTTAAAGCCGTTTCCAGCGTTCTCGAAAAGGAATCAGATACATCTCTTTAAAGTGTACCAGACAAGTTCATAAGCACAGAGGATTCAGAAATGGGTGCTGCAGCCTGCTACCGGTATACCTGTTTTTGATAGAAGGAACTTGGTCACATCTCTAGCTGATGAGGCTGAGGACAGCCCCCGGAATCAAGGTAATATACACACAAGGTAACCTATGATATACAACAGCTTCACAATGGCAGGCTAAGGTATACAACAGCTATCATTGCAACGTTTCTTTTATATATGTGACCACAACACTGTATGGTCCCATATGTGAAAAGCCACTGCGAAGCTGCTGTACACCATAATTTGCCTTGTGTGGATTTTACGTTGATTCCGGGGGCTCTACACACAGAATGAACGGAAACGGATAGATGGCAAAACCGAAGAAACTGATGACCTTAAAAATGAAAAAAATCCCAGAGGCCTTTTACTCCACACAGCTACTCATTATAGCACCTAAGTACAAAAAAAAAAAAACATTAAACAGTGTTTTGTTTCGGACGTAAATGTGAGATGGTATATATATAACACGGAAATGGAAAATGCTGGAGGGCTTTCCTCATATACATATATATGGGACTCATCATCTGCTGGAATGTTATGCTCAGCAGACTGTGTATATTAAATCCTCAGTAAAATAAACGTATATATTACTTATGTCGATGGTTGGTTTCGGGGGCTGTCATATTTCTTCCCTCGCTGCTCAATTTGCGACGAAAGTTTTCTTGGTGAGGAAATACTCTACCAGGGTATCTGATCCCGCAAATCTCCATTCAGAACACGTGCAAACTGACTGGGTTGGTAAACCTTGGAGGAAGCTGTTAAGCTCCTTTATAAGATAAAAACAAAGTCTAGAGAGTCTTCCCATCTTGATTCCTGCTGGTAAAAGGTTAGACAGGCACTTACGCTATTTCTCGTAGTGTCTCCTATTCCATCTCTGATCTCCAGCAAGGAAATATGTCTGTATGCAAGTTATCAACTACAGCTAACGTAAAAAAGAAAAAAAAGAGAAATGTATTCCGTTGCGTTCAACAGTCAGCTACATCATCAGATAGTCGCAAGGGATGCCTGGAAACAGACTCAGCTGTTGGAGCAGAGAACAGGCCCTAAAATCAACGTCAGGCAAGACAGAGTAGTACTCGCTCGAGTGTGGGGTTAGGGCGCAGTGTGGAGTGAAAGGTACAGCAGGAGGAGCTCACTGTGGAGTGACGGACAAGGCAGAGTATGGGTATAATGTGGGGTGAGGTTAAACTGAGAGCTGGGGCACACTGTAGGGGGTAGGATACAATACACAGGAGGCTTCGTGCAGCGAGTGGTAAAAACAACGAGTAGGGGGCACAGTGCGAGTTGGTGCACACGGCAGAGTGGGAGTACATTGTGGGGTGGCGTAGAACGTTAAATGAGAGGAATAATGTGGAGCTGAGTACATACAGTACAGGCACAGTGTAATGTGGCGTACAACGTAGAGTAGGGGAACGATGTAAATTACAGCAAAGCGTAGAGTGAGGCATAACATGAACAAAGCCAGTGTACAGGTGGCTTGGCATCGAACAGGCCGTATAAGGCTGGTGGGTACATCGTTGAGTGGTAGTGCAGTGAAAAGGAGTGGGCGCAGTGCTAAATGGAGCGGCACTGAAGAACGGAGGGGGTGAGGAGAGGGGCGGGGTGGGACAGGGAGAACTATGCATAGCTGTGTCCAGCGTGTAAGGCAGAGGTTCGGTATACTGTAGAGTTTTTGACTTGAAGAGGAAGCGCATGACTGAAACCGGCCGAGGCTCCCACGCACTGCGTGATTAAGCAAGAGGCGGAAATTGTGCTCAGTCTGTTCACAGACAACTCAACAGGTATCTGTGGAGCTCCAACAAATTCCACTCGTGAGGAGTTCCTGTGTAACCATAACAGTTCGATTACTTCGAGAGACTATTCGATAAAACAAATCTTCTACCTTGGGAAACAAAAATGTTGTAAATGTTTTACCTTGAACGCTACAACCCCCCAACACACACACACACACACACACACGGGCAACACTGGTATAAAACCCTCTACCCGTAACGCTTAAACAGTAATCACAGACAAATACTACAATCGTACTCAAGTGCACGGATGAGGAAATATTCAGCACACTGTTCACAGCTTTCATCAGACGAAAAACAAGAATAAGCTTATCTAAGTTTGGTCACTAAGCTTTAAGAAGACAAGACAACTTACACAGAAAGTTAAGATGACAACAAAGGGGAAAGCATTGAAGAGGTTTTAACTTAAATTCACCACAAAACAGCAATGAGTAAGGGGTGACTTGATCACAACGTTCACATTTCTGAACAAGTTTGATGATGTCGATTGTGAGAAGTCCTTACGGCAGATGGAGCAACCAGAGGCCACAACCACGAACCTAAGAGAGAGACTTGTCAGAAGAGGCGTAAAGAAAAACTTGCGTCACATCTGAATGTTGGGTGAATGGAATCTGCCAAGTGACGAGACTGTAAATGCTTATAGCGAAGTAGAGAAGATTTAATGACTTACATGAAATTGGAAAATGTTCAAGAGATGAGATTCCATTATAACACCCCTCCCAGCACAGTAAAAACTGGGAATTACTACCGAAGGGGAAAAAAAAAGATTATAGTACGAAACTAAAAGGTTCTTAATGTTCCAATTAGAACCACACAGACACAGATATAGACAGACAGACAGACAGACAGACAGACACACACACACACACACACACACACACACACACCGACGAACCTTAGTATGCTGGCGTTCCCAAGAGCCACGCCGACCCAGCCGGCTTATCACACTGCCCACATCACTCATTCCCCTGTTCAATCCCCCGTTGATTAGGCGTACGTGGTGAGACGTGATTAGCAACAGGAGTGGGCAAGTAATTGTCCAGTTTCCAATCAAAGCATAATCTGTGTGGGGCGTTTACCACTCTCAATATATATTCGGCTTATTGGGTTCGCGTTCGCATAATTGTTGCATCGGCGAGCGGTATTGCCGTCACCTGACGCCGCCGGAAAAGATCATTATGGACATTAGATTAACTGAGCTGGGTGGGTCGTTTGTATTCTGACTGTCCACGGTGGCGGGATAACTGGCATATTGGGTAAACGCTGAATATAAACCCTGTTTATCTGTCGGCCCATCTGTGCTTCTATCAATATATATATATATATATATATATATATATATATATATATATATATATATATATATATATATAAA